>JBCAUA010076984.1:0-10868 GCA_038406235.1 Peronia verruculata
GCCTTACTGCTGATATTGAACACTGATGATAACGGCTGAGTGTCAGCCTTACTGCTGATATTGAACACTGATGATAACGGCTGAGTGTCAGCCTTACTGCTGATATTGAACACTGATGATAACGGCTGAGTGTCAGCCTTACTGCTGATATTGAACACTGATGATAACGGCTGAGTGTCAGCCTTACTGCTGATATTGAACACTGATGATAACGGCTGAGTGTCAGCCTTACTGCTGATATTGAACACTGATGATAACGGCTGAGTGTCAGCCTTACTGCTGATATTGAACACTGATGATAATTGTCAGGTGTAAGTCTTATTGCCGATTGTATCCATTATAGGACAAGTCTGCCAATGCTATCACCAATCCTGGAAATACTGCAATGTCAAAAACTCCTCACACTATCTGATTGTGTCCACAATGAAAGCAAACCTCTCATATTTGTTGCTAGGACATGTATGTAATGCTCTCCAATTTGGTGGTGTTTTACTTCTGCAAGATTACACTTTCTTTCTAACATACAGCTTTTAGTCTTGTCTGCACAAAAGTTCATGTCTCTCAGTTTTTGGAAGATCTGCTGACCACAGTGACTGAAAACTCATGACAACAAATAAATTTGTTCAAATACCCACAGATTTAAGATAAAAAGTCCTTGTGCTGACTGGTTCAGTCAGCTGTTATGTGACTGTTCTATTGCACGTTGTCTTCTCACAACTCATAGGCCAATGTGGACGATGAGAAACTGCAGAGACAGGAGTTGACAGCTTTCCTGATATGTCAAAGTCAGTGTCGAGACAAGTAGGTCATCGAGTGGGTAAAAATCCCACAGTCCACCTGGTTGAACGGTGAAAATGTCACCTGTTTGACTGACACCCTGAACTGCACAAAACTTTCAAAATTCAGATGGATTTTTCTCTCATACATTTTTCTTTCACAACATGGCTGCCACTTCTCTACTTCTTTTTCTTCACTTTCTGATTTGTGTCTTTGTCTTTTCTCTGCTGCTTCAACTTTTTCTTCTCCTCCTTCAAGCGCTGTTTCTCTCGCAGGCTGAAGATCAGTTTGTAAGAGAAAAACCCTGGGGAGACAAATTATCACAGTAACACCAAGTCTTTGAACAATGTGAAGCAAACATGAACTTCCATGACATCTGGATCTAATCATAAACACTTTCAGAACAGATTAAGGAACAGATATTGGTTTCTATAACAGAAATTCTTCAACACAGACTTTTCATCCTAGATAATACATGGCACACATTATCAGGAATGTTAAACAATTTTCAATAAAAATTCAGATAATTTGCCCTTCCATATTCTATCGGGTTGGTTGCACACTATTCGGCTACATAAAACACTGAAAAAAAAAAAAAAGCCCTCTCATGTTAACATATATGTTTGCAAGTTTTTGCAGGCTGGGGATAATGAGAATTTATGTGAATAAAAAAAAAAAAAAAGAAAATTTGAGTAATAGCCAACAGGACAACAATAGTACAAGCACTAAGCAATGCCATCACCCAAATCACTGAATGTAATACATTTTAAAGATCTACATCTACTTCGGGAACGACTGCCCTTTAGCACAAATGATAATTTGTTTCAGTCAATGGTTTGATTTGATGTGTTGATTTTACAACAATTCTCATGCGACTCCTCGGTTGTCGGTTGTGTAACGAATCATGTTGTGCAGTGCACACGCGAGTGGTCATATTCATGTAGGTATTTGTAGCGCGGGAGAGATCGAGATTTGTAGGAGAGATCGAGTACATTCCAGGGTATGTCTTGTAGGGTCTGGCAGTTTCGGCCAGACTTTGCATGCGTGTTTACTATAGCACGTGACACACCAGTCGTGCCGAGAAAGCACTAGAGCGAAGCTTCTCGATGGCTGATGTGTGAATAAATACAGAGCCCAGTCAGTGAGAGGGGGAGGTGTCTACAGTGCAATGTACTAAGGTGTGTAGAGTTCATCTAGTGCGATAAGCATGCGCGTCTGACAGTAGGCGTCAGACAGTAGCTGCCCTATGCGTGTTCTGCACCTGTACTTTATTATATACTGTGTAATATAGTCGATCACCTGGATTAAATTCTGTGTTATTATTCGACTTGGAGACTCTTGTTTCATTTCTCCGCTATTGTGTGAGTCTCGTCCACATCCACCGCCTGATTGCCACCTATAAGTTACCACCACATCTACTCAACACCAAGAACTTGTGACAGGTTGTCGGTGCAAAGTGTTAAGCGCTACAAGCTTAGCTTTTGGTCTTGGAACAGCCGCAGAACACAAAAGATTTTATCATACTTATGGTTTCGTTGTTATCATGCAGGACTGACTTATACTAGTTATACTGTGTGAAACATTACATAAGAAATGTTTAGTCAGCTTGTGGGCTCAGCAAAAGTTAGTGCTTGATTGACTTAAACTTAAACTTAAAGAAGAAAAGTTGGTGAAGACTATTAATAAGTCAGAGTTCTTTGTCACTGAAACATAAATGCTGTGTTAAGAATAAATGCACAAAAGTGGGACAGCAAACTGACAGTAGTTGTCTCTTCATATTAGGGGACTGGGTTTCCCTCATTAAAACCACAGGGTGTTGCTAATGATCCAAAAATTGCACAGCACCCACTGTTTTCTTTTCAGGTAACAGAGAGCTGATGTAGGAAAAAGGCAACTACTGCAGACAAACAGCTCATAAGAAGAAGATCCTCTACCACTCTCACAGTCTGTATATTTGCTTTAAAAACCAATCCTACAATAAACACAAGATTGGTAGCCCCACCGTGAGGTGAGTTCCCTCCCCTGGTCAATGGTGATAATATCTAGGGCTAGGCCCAGCCCTGCACCTGCCTCCCAGTTTCTACAATGGGACTTCATGTTTAATCACACCAGGAACAACGTGAGCTTATGAGCAACAACAACATTTTCAAATCCCCCTTTTGTTTTTGCTACATAGCTATAGAATAAATTACTTGAATAATGATAAAAGTGAGTGAAAGTCAAAACATCTGGAATAGTGAGAATTTCTACATGGACAGCTGATGCTGGTAGCTCCCTGACCTAGTAGTACATGTACTAGTACAGCCAAGTAACTTGCCAGATCCAGTCTGTCGATCCACCTGTCTGCATGAAATGTCTGCCTCGTGAGTGAGCCCCCCTAGCAGGACAATTTCTTTGATGGCTACAACAGAGCAAATTCTACATAACTGATGCCTATATTGTTAGTAAAATAGGCCTGCTGACCATGTAGACAGACACAAAAATATCATGTAGACATGAAGTACACACTCCCTATGGCATCCATGTGCATACTGCCAGTGTGATTCCATTTGTTAAGTGATCCTCTCATGCTAGGTTTGCTATGCACTATTGATATTTGATCATCCTGTCGACCACTGCCAGCAGATATCATAATTTGTTCTGTCATGGCCTTAACTTTGTGAACTGAAAAACACTTATGACTAGCACCATGCAGGTTGCAGTTATTGGGGCAGTCCATGTAATCAAAAGCTACAGCTGACATAATACCTCCTCAACCTACTAAACCTCAATTTCTCAATTTTCTTGAATAATGGGGAGGTGGGAGTAACGAGAGATTTCTGTCAGAACATTAGTTGTCATTAGTCATGAGTTTCATTGTAATACCTCACTAACAATCTCTGCCAGGTCTCTGTAGTTGACTGAAATGTGATAGTTTCAGGTCAGTTCTAGAGACTAAAAGCTGCACTGAAAATTCATATACTTGATTTGAGACACAACACGATGAAATCAGGTGCTCGTCAAACAGAGCTGACTGGGGAAGTCACATGTTTTTTAACAGTGAATGAATTTTTCAAACAATTTTTTTTTCTTCAGCAAAAATTTCTGTATGAATCTAAAAATGCATTTCAGAGTTAAATTTTCTGAAATAGATTGAGCAAAAGGCCAAAAATTATAATGTAGTGGCATGGCCTAACATGGATTAAGAGGCATTTACTGAAGTGATTGGCTACTTTCTCAATAAATTCAGCTGAGGCAACAGGTCACCCCTATCATCTTTAATTGCCAATATCTTGACTTCTTCATAAGGTAGAACAATCTTTTTTTCACACACTGAATGGGAAATGAATAATCTTTATGGAGATATCAATAACTCGATACACTCAAAATTTGATGAGAGCCTGATTTCATCGTGCAGCCACTCAAATGTAGGTCAGAGTTCACTTTACTGAAATTCATTGAGTAAAAGCCCAAAAATTGTAATTTTGTGACTTGGCCTTACAAAGATATAGAAAGATTTACAAAAGTGAGTGGTCACTGTCTCAATAAATTCAGCTGCAGCAACAGGCCACCCCCAACGCCTTTAATTGCCAATATCCCAGCTTCTCCTTTAGAGAAAACACCCATTTTTTAATACACTAATGAGTGATAGGGAAATAAATGATGTTTACAGTGAGACCAATAACTCCACATGCTCAAAATTTGACAAGAGCCTGATTTCATCATTTTTACTTTCTCTGGCAGCTCAGTCTCATTTGTTCAGAATCCTCCTTTTTTCATTGCTCCTGCAAATCTTAGTAATTTACAGATTAGACCAAGATCAATTTACAGGGATTCTGAGAGAACTCCATTTTAATTTCTTTGCAGCCTATTATTATTTTTTTTTGAGGAACTAGACCTAGAGGACTGGAGGGCGAGTGTATTTGGGGCTGTTTGAGTTTGACAGTATGTAGGCTAGATAGGCCTATCTAGATCCAGAGTCTAGATCTACATCATTTGAACAAAGATCAGCCGATTTTGATTGTTTTACGACCTTTATATCACCCACACCCTCCTGGATGAAAAACAGTGGAACTCTACCAATCTTGATTTAAACTGGTGCAATGAACTGTAATACGACGTGGGAAACGTGAACACCTCTGTATCAACTAACAGTAACGCATGGGTGTCACTTTTTTACGCAACCAAGCAAAACCACAGGCAACCAAGTGGAACCACGTCCAAACATGCACAACCAAGCAAAAACATGTGCAACCATGTAAACCAAATAGTGCAACCACGCATAGCAATTACGGGCCCAGAAGAAAGGGCTATTTTAGTGAACACGTGTTAACTATTTCTTGGATCATTGATCACTGACCATTGATCTACATTGATAACAAATTACCGGCCCAGAAGAAGTGAACAGTGTTAACTATTTATTTTTTTAACATTTTTTTTTTATTTAACTATTTTAGTGAACAGTGTTAACTATTTCTTGGATCATTGAGTGAGTGAGTTCCCCTCCCATTTTGCTGGTAGATATTGACACCAGGATGTTAGAAGATAACATCAGTATGCCAAGAGGAAATAACAAAAAGACCAAACCTGTTGTTCCCTGCGGATTGTGTGGGGATGATGTCGAAGATACCAGATGCATCAAATGTGAGGTAAGATCTTTTCTCTCTTTCTCTCTCAGTCATGTCCATCTCTCTCTCTCTCTCTCTCTCTCATGTCTGTTTCTCACTCTCTTATATCCATTTCTCTCTCTCTCTTTGCCATAGAATAATTTTCTATCACCTAATCGGTTTGCATTGAGTGTGAAGTAAGATTTTTTTTCTCTCACACCTGTTTTCTCAATCCCTCTCTGAATGTGCCTCTCATTAGCTGTCTGTATACCTCACAACAATCTCTCTTTCATGTCTGATTCTCTCTCTCACACACATGTCTGTTGCTCTTGTTGCTCTCTCTCTCTCTCAAGTCTGTTTCTCTCTCTCTCTCATGTCCGTTTCTCTCTTTCATGTCCGTCTCTCTCTCTCTCTCTTGCGCTTTTGCGTGCAGTCTTGCCTGATGTGATATCATCCGAGATGTGTCAACATTCCTCGCCATCTATCGGAGCACAAAGTACCAAGCATACTGAATACCGTCTTTGGGTAGGCGTCTGATCTACCAGCTATATCCATACTATGGACAAGGACAACACCACGTCATGGTTAAATATGGATACCAGATCATTTTGTTCCTGTCGTTGATAAGGTTCCAAAATCGCCAAGCACCATAAAAGAAAGTGACACGAGTGACAATGACTCACGTGCCTCGGGGGGCAGCGACAGAAATGAAACGAGTGACAGTGACACAAATACTAATGATAGAGACATTGACAGTCAAGACAGCAATGGCGTGACAGCTAGATTCCCAAAAGGTAAAGACAGAATTCTCAGTGAAACGACAGAAAATAACAGTGACCTACGTGAAGATATATTTCCAAAGAAAAGAGAAGAAGCTGACAATGAAATGACAGACCTACCAGGAGTTAGACTTCCACAAATGGGATGCAGGTCTGGTAGTGGTAGTGATTTGACAGAGAGTAACAGTGACTTACCTGTTGAAAGGAGTGACAGTGACAACGAATCTCCATTAGGCGAGCCTCTTCCAGCTGGGAAATTTCTGGATGTACAAACCCTGTTACGCATTTTGTCAGACGCAGAGTCATCATTGCAAGCGGTCCCAACAGGAATAAAAAATGGCACTTACTTTGTCGTGGACAATGTTGAAAATGAAGAACGACGTAAAAGAGGGGAACGCTCTACTTTTTGGGATAATAGGGGGGCTTGGGGACATGGTTCTACGTCAAAGACATTGTTCATGAAAGATCTTAACGGGACAAAGAAAGTGGTGCTGTCAAATGGACAGTACTGCCGAGAGAGGCGGGTTGAAAAGAAATGGGCGAAAGTTCCCCTTGTTCCTCAACCCTGTGGAGCCAACATCATATCTCTGCATCGCTTCTATGTGAAACATAAATATGACAAGACGTACGAAAAGCGAGTTTCATGGATTGAAGACTCAAGCTACAAATCAGTGGCCGTTTACAAATACAAGGGAAATGCTCCAAATCAAAATCCACATGGACGAGCACATGCAGGAAACAATCGAGGACCATATATCAGACAAAAACCTGAAACACTCAACAAAGTCAAAGATGAGCTAACAAAAGGAAAGAAAATAGGAGAAATCTATGGTGACTCACACTTAAGTTTGCGCAATACGCGAGTTGCACACAATGCCAAAAATAGGCTGAGAAGAGAACTTGGAGAGAAACATTCTGCCAACTTTGCTGACTAGGTAGCTGCAGTTGAAGACATGCAACATCGTTGCGAGTTCATTAAGATGATAATACGCCAACAAGGCAAGATACCGACGATCATCTTGTACAATGAACAACAATGTTGCTCCCTTTGTCAGCTTCAAGTACAGTTTTAGGAGTAGACAAAACGTTTAACCTGGGACAGTTACATGTCACGGTCACGGTGTTTCAAAACCTGAGCGTGAAAAACAGGCGAAATCATAACCACCCATTGTTTGTCGGCCCATTGTTTCTGCACGGTAATTCTGACACGGATGTGTTTTTTCAGTTCTTTCAGCACATTGCTGGGAAATTGCATGATGCAGTCACAGCCATAGCACGAGCGTTTCCTGGGTCAGCTCGAATGTCCTGCACACGTCACATCCGGAATAACCTTAAAGCCTACTTGGCCGACAAAGTGGGCCTAAATAAGAGCAACAGGAACCGAATCATATCGGAACTCTTTGCGATTGTTGAGGACGGCAAAGATGTTGGTGATGTGACTGACAGGTTGGAGATCATGCTCAACAGATTGCCGGAAGATGTTGCATCTCACCTGAGCAAGCACGTCTGTCCTCTGCTGATTGAAAATGCCCGCGCTCTTGAGAAACCAGGAATCGTCAATTGTGACGCCAATTGGACGAACAATCACTGTGAAAGTATTAATCATGTGATCAAACAGACCACTGGGTGGCAAACCCTGAAGCTGGTGGACCTCGTGCAAAAACTGGAAGGCATTGTTAAACAACAATATCGTGAAGTTGTCAGAAGCTTTCCTGGATTAGGCGATTTCTACCTTGATCAAGAATTCCGAACGTTTGCTGTCTTACCAGACGATTGGGCTCTAAAGACTGTTATCCAGAAAGAGAGGCACTTGAGAAAATTTAAACTGACTTACAAAGAAGGCGTCACCAGATCAACTGAAGGAGAAAAATCGGTCATCGAGCCAAAACACGGTGGAAAGAAGCCAGGACAACGAAAAAGAAAAAGAACCGCCATGACAACATCCTGCAACAAGAAGATAAAGCTCAATTTGTGTAATGGATTTTAAGATAGTAAATACACGTACCATCTTTGTGCAACTTCATTTGTATATGACATTTATTTAAAATGTGCCTTTATCTGCGTGTTTTTTAATGGAAGGGTTATGCCAACAATCGAATTTATCTTAACCTTTATAGTAACTTCTTTTTAATTCTCTGCAAATTTATGATACATAAAATGATTTTATAGATAAAATCCTTGCATAAACAATACTATTTATTCCATTCTGAAACAGCTCACATGCTAAGAAAAGTCAAGTTTTCAAAAAGTTCAAAAGGTTCAAAAGTTGCCTTTTTCACAGTTTATAACTCTAGACAAGATGTAGTAATATTCAGGTTTTCTATTGTATTCTTTCAATATTACTGATACGCTCTCAAAGGTTGTAATTTGGGGGCTATGTTTGCATATTCTTAATAAGATACAAAATATTTTACTCTCTTGTTTCCTTACTACAGGTATATTTTGCCTTTTCTCCTGCTTTTTAGGGACTTTTATAAAATAAATGCCATTTTGTAATGAAATCCTTAGTCTTACATCTTAAAAAAAATGTACATGAGTAGCTAATATAGAACGGCATGACATCGCAACTTTTGCATTTTTTACTATTTTTGGTGCAACTTTTACCATTTTCTGGAGCAACTTTTTTGCAACTTTTGCCAGAGTTATCAAGGGTGTTATTTGGTAGATTTTAACATGTCTATTCTATCTTTGTCTGACTGGAATCATAAGCATTTCGTGATTACCACTTATCATTGTACTCATATTTCAACGTTTGCACGTGGGCTTTATTTCTGGTTTAATGAGATATTTATACATTACATTATGCTTTTCTATCTCTGATCTCATCGATTAAAATATTATATTGATTTATTTCTCGCCATACGTGGTTGCGCTATTTGGTTTAAGTGGTTGCGCGTGGTTTGGCGTGGTTTCGCTTGGTTGCGTATGGTTTTGCTTGGTTGCATAAAAAAGTGACATCCGTCCATCTTATACAGTTGAGGATAACAGACAGATGACTTCCGAAAATATCTAATTTATAAGATAATTTATGAAAATGATAAATATTAGAATTAGAACTTAAAAATGACAATATTCATCATCTTTGTACCTCACATTCAAACTCAAACCAGATAAATCCGACCAAATATTTCATCAGCATTCAATCATTCTCTGCCAATTCATACCTATCATTTCCAAAGCAAATGATATAGCCCTCTAGATCTAGACTAGATCTCTATTTTATAAATATGAAAAACATAAATTCTACAAATCAGTAGGCTATAGATCTATAATGAAATTCCTTTTTTTATAGCATTTGATTATTTCTCCTCATTTATGATTACAACTGATATTATTTTGTTGGCAATTTGAATCTAGATCTAGTCTAGATCTAGATCTAGGTTTGGATTTGCATCCAGACCACACTAGATTATAGAAATCTCTAGACTTGGATCTAGAGTGTATTTAAGTAATTTAACAGAATCCAGAGAACTAGATCTAGATCTAGAATTTAGATAGGCCTACCAGATACTCTAGATCTAGATACAGAATCTCGAGCTGAATCTTTCCTTTCAGACTTGATCTAGACTCTAGATCTAAATTTTATTTCCTGATCTAGAATCTAGATAGTAGATTCTAGATCTAGATCTAAAAATCTAGACTCTATGATCTAGATCTAGAGTCTAGGTCTAGTCTAGTAGATGCCTAGATGGCAGACAGACTAAATCTAATTCTACAATAGATCTAGTTTTCTAGATCTAGAATCTAGCCCGGATTTCGATCTACACTACTCTTCTCTGGACGACAATTTTACCATGTGCTTGAAAACTGTCTGTGCTGGGTCCAGGTGCATACATGGTTTTTCAGTTTAAAATTCTGATAAATAATACGATAAACGAAAAACAAGACGTTTAGTTCTACTCTCGCTTAGCTCACACGTTTGAACACTCAACAAGACATTGGAATTAACGGGGAGTGACTTCCCTTATCTAGCAGTCTCGTTCGTCGTAGATCTAGATCTAAATCTTACTGTAAAATTAATAATAATATTTATTATAATGACATGATGTAGTAAAATAATTATAATTAATTATAATATGATTCTCGGTGAAGCTTTAGGGTACTATTGTTAATAATAATCCCAGTTAGTATCAAATCAATATCTCTGGTATAAACGTAGATCTATAACTAAAGTCTGATAATATTTGATTATGATTCAATTATGTGTTTTATTCGACAATATGAGTCCTAGGTTAAGGTTAGGATTAGAGCCAGGATAAAGGTTAGGATTAAACTGGTTCATACCTCAACGCTACAAGGCAATGACATGGAATTAAGTAAAACTAGAACTTCATGTGTACACTGACTTAAGTCCGGCTAGCCATTGCAATTATCTTAATAGTCATGACAATTAGGCCTAGGCCTATGTCCCATAATGATTATGATGATAATAGGATGGGTATGATGATAATAATATTATAAATTGATATTATTAGTAGAAGGTGAATAAGATAATGCGCCCTCACTCTTAAAAAATGAAAAAAACAAACAAACACACAAACAAACAAAACAAGAAATAAAATAAAATGAAATTTACCTTATTTAAAACAACAACAACAAAAACAACAACAACAACAATAACAGTAAAACAAAACTTAAATCATCGTGGTGAAAAAGCCATTATGACAAATGGCCCCTTTTGGTACTGTAGGCTAGATAACTGAATCCTCATCCAAATGGTGTAGGC
>JBCAUA010076995.1:0-10868 GCA_038406235.1 Peronia verruculata
CTCAGCGGTATGGCTTTGTTTATAATTGGCGGTACGCGCGGAGATTGGTTGCTAGGGTAGAGGCTGGCTGGACGTCGAGGGCGGTATTGTCCCCTCTTGGTAACATAGCTCTCTTTGTGAACACTGTTCATAAGTCAACAGAGTTGAGACCATATTATAGCCTCAATCGCCTCTACCATTTGTAAAACGGCTCAGTGCTACCGTCAAATGTGGCCATATTTATTAGTCACTTTCTCTTGACGTATTTGATGCTTAGAGAGAAATGCTAGGTCAAACCACTGCCTCTGTTCCGTGTGCACTGGGCTTAGTGGAGTGATGCAGCTCACAGTGTTTGTTCAAACCGGAGGTCTATTATAGAAGAGAATAATAATGTGTGTTATGAACATGCATAATGTCTGAAAGTCGTGGATTGCTCCCCCTTTTCACAGTTATGTTTTTTTAAATCAAATTATCATTAACCCTTTGAGCCCTGAGCCTTCCGTGACCCTCCTGCATAAGCCACTGAGTAATGTAAGCTTGTATTTACTTCTGAAGTAAATATAATCCCCTCTTGTGGTTCGTCGATAAATGCTAGATATAGATACATAAGGTGATCATGCTCACTCTTGCACCGGTTGTTGCTATGTACGTTACATGAATTTTGCTTGCCAAGAGTGTACCAGTGGACACGGCTCAGGGGTTGACATAATGTGACCAATTTAGTAATCGATATAATAAGACTAAGTAGACTGAACTAGACGAAGGCATTTTAAATAGTTCAAAATATAAAAAGAGGACTGCCAAAACAATCAGATCTGATGACTTTTCCTTGTGAGCAACAATCTATCGATATAAATAATCTCATTATTATCATACCCATGTTGTTACATTGACAAATTATGGCATTCGGATGCGGCGCAAAAGTCGGCCATCAAGTATCTCCATTGGTCTCGGTCTGCTGCTGTTTCTAGCAATCTAATGGCAGTCTGACCGGTCTATTCTTCAACAATGTCAAGCCAAGCCTTACTTTGTCTGCCTCTTCAACTTTTGCCTTTCACTGGGACTTGGATTCATTTATCATAATAAAATAGAAAGAGCCCAACGCAACACCGAGGTCAAGAATATAGTTCTAGATAAAGGATCCCTGATTTTCAGCATTACTTTAAAATTATGCTATAATCATACGCTTCTAAGGTCTTGTAGGGTTACGTTGCTAGAGGTTGGAAGGTATATCTAAAACTTAAGCACGATCTGATAAGGTGGTAAGTTGTGGAAACCAGACTTCTCTTTTAGGGGCTTGTTATATGTCACTGTTTGTCGTTACCGGTTGTTTGTGCAGGGTTCTCTTGTGATATCTTCCTCTGAAGACCGTCACCTGTCTCGTTCCACCTGAGGAGGTTTCCTACCACTGTTTGTGCAGGGTGTAGTGTATTTCTAGACTGCTTGGAGAACGATGTACAGGGGCACAGGAACGATAAAATGGCAGCTGTATGCATCAGATAACAGGTGCTGAAGGGTTAATGAGTTTGATCGTGACACTTAATGAGATTGCACCGTCATGTCATTTTACATTAACCTGCCTTATATCTTTGAGGTTAGATAATCTAACTGTTTAAATCTGATGGTTTCCATGCTCTGTGAAAACAAGATATACTATTTTCATTGTTCCAATCATTTTTGCCCTCTTAAATCAATAGTCTACGCATAAGGTTTGATCATAGGCGGCATATGACCATAATCAACTCCTCCATTCTTTTAGTTAAGGACCCAGATCAATGTCCCTTGGCTCATTGATTCCATTCTGAGTTTCTATCCAGTTCAACTCGTCCATAGTTTAGAACTATGAGTAAGGCTAATACTCCCTACGGATTTATGAAGATCAAGGGATTAACCTTATTCACTGATGCCATTGGTCAACAACACGAAAGTTAATTTCTTGGCCCTTAACTCCATTTGGGTTTATCAGGGGGCCTCCGGACGAGTCGTGCACTAATCATCCTTCGCGGTTGTAGGCCAAAACCTGGTTCTCCATAATTGCTCTCTGTGTCCATTCGTGAGTGTCGTCGGGCCATCTCTTATTTACCCCTACCTCTTTCTCGCTCTCCATTCTATTTCTCCTTGTAGCAGTTTCAGCGCCGCCACTGCATCCTGTCACACGGCCTGACCATCACTGAAATGTTTTCCTCAATTACCGAAATTTTGCATAGACGATAAAAGACTGTTTATTTCTGTCCACTAAACCATTTTTCCCAGCCAGTCAAATTACTACTCTTTGCCATAAACATGAGTTATACGAAAAAGTGTTGCTCCTTTCTTTGAAAGATGTAGAGCAGAAAAATTATCACGCTGAGGGGAAAAAAAGCATCACATTGTGAATTTTTTTTCAGAATCTTCCGTTAGTGCTGTTTCAAAAAGTAAGAGAAAAAGGTGCTGTTTTCCTTCTTTGCAGTACTTGTCTTATACCTTTGAGCAAAGGGAAGTACGTTTGGTTGATGGTCAAAATGGCTCATTTACTTTGTTCTTTGCTTACCTTTGTAATTTCCTTTTCCGTCTGGCAATAGCTAAGCAGGTCTTCCACAGAGAGCCAACTCAGACAGGTGTACCTCGCTAAACCTGTCTCTGTTTCCCAACTTTGAACACAGGAAATGTTTGTTTCAGGTTGAATCACCGACCAGAGTTGCACTGCAAGCACGAAAAAACCAATTTGCTGGCCTCAAAATAGAAACTGGGCCATTCAGCTATAAAGAATTTTGAACCCTTTGACAAATGAAAATGCATAATATTTAACCCTAAAATTGTCAAGAAGTTGCTCTACTCAGTGACTCACTCAGCACATTTTATAATAGAGTTACTTTCATAACAGCACGTAGCCTTGTGCCTGAATACTCATAGTGTATTGCCCTACTTGAAAAGCAAAAACTGCCCTTCCTTGATGTGATCAACGATGTCTTACAAGGCCCTCAGATTCTGGCAGTTTGTGGACATTTTTAGAATCAAACTACACAGGAATACTCTCTGGTTAGACTTTAAATTCGGCCAGAGAGGAAGATATAATGCTTTATATCTAACGGCTTTAAATAGCTTCCTTAGAATCATATTCATAAAAACAAAACAAACAAACAAACAAACAAAGCATTTTGAATAAAATATATCATAGTTCACTGATTTCCTTCAATATATATTTATATACAGAAGGGTCTTTGCTTCCACCTGCAGGCGGTGAAAACCCGCCATTGGTGGAATGTCTCCCATGCATGGAATGCTGTTCTCGACATTCAAGAGATGACATCTTATCTCTATCTCTCCTTGCTCCTGTCTGCTTTTTTCTCTTCTTCTTTACATGTAACTATCTTCTACATTCTCGATGTACCGCCTTTTTCAACGAATGAAAACGATCGTTTTGTCTTACATTATCATGATTTAAATGGATAAAACTAAGATGGAGATATTGAAAAATGGTGCTAAATAATCAACGTGTCTTTTGTTCAAGATGAAGCGTGAAGATTATAGGAAATATGATAACATGAAATTTTCCTCTATGATAATTCATTTATGTATGTTTTAATTCAATGCCTCTGGCTCTATGATATTTGATATTATGAATCCAACAGTGGTTCTGTGCATTAATGTTTTAGAACCACATCTATGTTAATACTGTTTGTGATGTCATGATAAAAACTATGATTCTGTTTTGTTTGGTTTATGGTCTAAAATCAGGAAATTGCTAAGCTTAACCTTCAGAATTACGATAAATAGAAACAATCCAAAGCATTGTCATAGTTACAGGACTGAATGTGAAAACAGCGGGGGAAAGGGGGGAGGAGACGGGGGGGGGTCAAAGAATCAAGGCGGCAATGCAAAGGTGCAGAGATATCGCCTTTGATTTACAGTCATGCTGCAGATTCTATTCAATACGTTCAATCAAACACGACCGGGAGGGTTAATAAATTTCTTGTACGAGACCTTCAGTCAGAGCAGAAAAATGATGTGTTTTCCCTAGGAAAAATGGACAAAATTGATGGTAAAGCTGCCTTTGATATTAATAGCGTTTTTCAACATCAGTATTAAATTTAGTATTTCTTTCGCCATACAGAAAAACTCAACACATTAGAGGTTCTCTAAAAATCAACATTTCAAGGCTTATGACGTAGCAGACAGATCTTAATAATGTGAATTTTACCATGATGCTGTTGTTTGTCGAGTTATCCTTTGCTCGATTTAAGTAGGAATTTGTAGATATTCCACATTTTTTTTTTTAATGACTGAGCATTGTCTGCATTTTGTCAAGAATTTCCAAATAGACTGCTTGAGGAATTTTTATTTTATTTATTTATTTATTTATTTATTTATTTTTCGTAAATGCTTTTATTGAACTTCTCGTCTCAAGAAGGGTTTCTTTTGAGCCATACTTTCCACTGTACTAATAACAAAAAATCATACTATTGAGCAGGATCACCAATGAGCTCACACAAAACGAAACAGTTCAAAGAATAAAGAAGAGCATGACTTGGCATCAGATTTATGATCGCGAGTTTTATAAAATATTAATACGCAAAACTCATGGCAGATGTAAATGTAAAGAAATTGACATTCTAAACTTAAGTAAGGATTGTTGAGAAATGTTGCTGAAGATCTATTTAGGAAATCAAGACTGAGTTTATAGATTGTCTGATAATTCTATGATAGGCACTTGTATCGTTCGTGAGCGTATAGGTATGCATGCGGTGTGATATCGACGTGTATCTCATTCTGTGGGAATTCTAGCATATTCGGCTTGCATCTGATACTTTGTACTCTCAAGATTTCCTGAGCTGTATTTGATTTAGTATGACCTAATAAATAATACCGTCAACACTTGCAGTAGCAAACTGAGCTGTTAAGATGGCATTTCATAGCGAAGGAAACAGAAAGTTTACAGCCTGCCGGGCATCTTCAAGGGGACTAGAAACTTCAAATAAATTACGAGACACGACTTGAAAGTCTTAAGACAGCTCATCTGTCACGAAACCGCTTTCATCTCTGACGATAACTCAAAGCTGCAGACTCGAGATTATAAATACACTTCTAGGCATTTGTGCACGCAAAGCAGCTGCCAGCTCAAAGTTCTTTTCGTCGCAAAGTTCTTTTCGTCGCAAAGTTCTTGTTTATGAGAATAAGTTAAATTGTTCGAAAAAATTATTTCGGATTTCACAATCAAAGGACATTTTGGAGGGGCGCAAAATTGATGGTGCGATGATGAAAATGTTGAACATTTAGTCTTCTCAGAATGAAGCGAATACCAAGTTCACTTTGCAATGCAAGACTAGGCGGCTAGACTGTTGATCTTCTCCACCTTAGTGGAATGCAAAGTGTTCTAAGAAAACTCCATCTTCAGAGGAGGATTTCTGTGCATCCGTTAAGTAGCATTCTGCACTGGGGTACATGAATGTAACAGAAATGTGGCAGAGGTTAACGAGTAAAACTAGAGAAGAAAAAGCAAGACGGCTGAGCTAACTGAGTGCTCCAGTGCATGCAGCTCTGCATAACAAAGAGCTTTGCGTCAGTCACGACTATTCTGAGCCTGACGGTATCGCAAACTTGAATTCGATCCAGCAGTTCTTTTGCCTGTTAATGGTTTGTCCACGTAACGTGGTAAAGGTAAATAGGCAATGTATTACACTTATTTGTACCGGGTGCGGAATTTTATTTTCCTTTATCATTGATGAAATTTAAAAAAAAAAAAAAAAGGAATACGTTCTGCTCGGTGGACGAAACAACGGATTTTCAGGCACTTTTTAAAGAAAGTAAGATATGAAGGTACATATGCTCAGGCAACTGAAAATGAGAAATAAAGATCAGAAACCTTTCCATAATTTTCAGTATCAGTGGAACTATGACCCTGCAGTTGCAGATCAGTATACAAAGGAGTCCTGTGGTGTGACTTACAGTTCTTTAACCCACTATACAAAAAACTAAATTCAAGTACGTTCCTAATTTCCAGCTGCATGGGCGTGAACATATGCTTCATTTTTTTTACTTGAAATGGCTGATAAAACGTCGTTTCGTTTATTGATCATCTATTCCAATTTTGATGTTATGAAAAGCCAATAACAAGCACATTCCGTTCAAAAGTGGTAGGAAAATTCCTCGGGTGGAGGGAGACAGGTGACGACCTTCATGGGAAGAGTGGGTTCTTTCATTAGATGTTTCGGCCTTTAACTTCCTGGCATCTTCTAGAACCCTGGCCACATCGGGGTCATGACTCCCGATGTCCATCACCCACCTTTTCCTTCAGGGACTCCTGTTGGGATATGAACCAGTGCCGTTTGGTTTTCTCTCCAGTACTCTAACCCCAATGCTCTAAAGAGAACTGTTGCATGAATTATTGTTCTAAGAACAAAACTTAAATGGTCGCCAATAATAACACCGTTCCCTTCAAAAAGAAATGTGTGCCTCAAAGTCCCGATTCACCATTTTTTGCCCTTTCTCTGCATTTTGCATTAAATGTAAAGAGCAACGTCAGAGTGTCCCAGTTGATATGCCTCCATAGATTCTCATTTAAATAAGAAAGTTTATTAAATTATACTCAATTTACACCAAACGTATTTATAATTACAAGAGAAAATGAAACAGCAGTGAGCATTAGAGTAGGCAGTAGCAGCTTTTAAAATCAAGCAATGAACTGTTAAGTCAATTCCTGTACAGTGTTTCATCCTCTCTTTTTTGTGTGTGAAACAAAGCATTTCCTCCTTTGTGATGGATTATTTTGTACTTTTTAAACCTTATGAAGAAAGAACAAAGTTGAAGGAGCTATGAGACTCACGTGACAGCCTCTGTTTAAAAAAAAAATTAAAAAAACGTGCATAGTATGCTGTTCCGTTTTGTTTCATAATGAAATCAGCGTAAAGATAGGTTAAAATCATTTGTAATGAAACCTTTAAAATGATGCACATGTCTTTACAATAAATTCTATTTGTCAAGACATTAAAATAAACAACTTAAAGGGTTTCAGCTTTTTTCTAATTATTTTGCGGCTACAAACATTTGCACAATGAGCCTGGCTGGCTTGCGATAACATTTCCAGTTCATTTCACATTATGCAGTGGGTTGTTCAGAAATAAAATAATAACGTGGAAATAATCAAGCTGGCTGCGCCAGTTTAGAAGCTGTATATTTCCTTATGCCAGTCTGAGTAACTTGTCAACGAAAGAAAACGCCAGTAATTCTTCGCATCATCATAAATCACAAGGTGTGACAGCTTCTAATGATTTACAACCCCGAGAAAATCTGGCTCACATTTAATGCATGCCTGTACACACGCTTTTACCGTCCAGTTGTCTTAGGAATGAGAGCCTACAAAAGCATTTTATCTATAAAATCATATTATTTCCCAGAAATACATCCTGTATACTTGATTAACACGACACTGAGTTTCCAGTGAGGCAGAGAGCGCTATTATCAAATTCTTTCATCAGAAACTATCAGGAATGTTTAAAAATAGTTCTGTAAATTCCCAAGACAACTGCTGTTTTAACTGTTGTAAAAATAAAGATGAGTCCAGTTGCTTAAATTCAACCATACTGGTTGACTTAAAACAAGGCTGACATTTTAAATGAAAAGTACTACTGACTGCCAAGAAGGGTTGGTTGAACAAGACTTTACTTTAGGCGAGTTGACTGTATGTGGGCCACACTGTTAGCGTGAAGAATGCTGGACGCTCTTGTGTGCTAGGAGATCAAAACACAATTTAGTGTATTATTATATTTTTTTACTACGCCAGCTGAGATAACCACCACGACAGGAGGTTGAAAAGCTTACTAAAACCGTAACTGTCCTGTGCTTTTTTATTATTATTAATGTTTCGGGGTTTGGTTATATTGGACAGTTGAGTTGTCAGCAGGTATGTTGTTGTTGTTGATGTTGTTGTTGTTATTGTCTTGCTGGCAGTAACGGCGATGGGAGCTGTAATTTCTGTGGTCGCAATGTTGATGGTCATTTTTTTTGTTTTGTTTTGTTTTGTTTTTGTAGTGTTGTAGGGTTGACAGTAGTTGTTGCTGTAGTAGTGGTTGTGTTTCATGTCATGTTGAGATGATGATGATGGTGATAACAGTGTTTGCTGATACATGATGTTTGTTTATGTTGGTTTGTGTTGGGGTTTAACGAGGCATCAGCACGATTATGGCTATATTGTGTCAAACACGGTAA
The DNA here is from genome assembly GCA_038406235.1 of Peronia verruculata. Lineage (NCBI taxonomy): Eukaryota > Metazoa > Mollusca > Gastropoda > Systellommatophora > Onchidiidae > Peronia > Peronia verruculata. The sequence continues at coordinate 8,164 of JBCAUA010076995.1, forward strand.
GATACGTTTACACATTAAGAAGAAGAGATGAAAGAAAGCGGGATAGGAGACAGGGGTAAGGACAAAGAGAAGAGATGTCTCCCATGGAATGTCGAGGATGACACTGCACGGGAGACACCCCACGGATGACAAGCGTACACCGCCTGCAGATGGGAGTAGAAAACTGCAACGGTAACAGTGCTTGATGTTGCTGTTGTTGACGCTCCCGTTCAGCTTCTGTTCATTTATCAATTTCCTTGTTATTCCCGCATACAGAAAACAGCAAAAAACTCGACAGCCTTGCAAAACAGAACATGCGATTCTATCTTACCTGACATGCGGCTTACGTCTGTCTGCACAGCCATATCTCGCTAATGCCCGATACTTATCGTAACGAAACTGAGGGGGATTTACATGTTGTCGTCACAGCTGAGATATGAAAAAAAAAATTGGGCACGAAATCTTGTTTGACTCTGGGAAATGGGATAACTGGAAAAGAGAAATCTTGTTTCTTGGCAACTGCCTCTCTCTGTGATGCCCCAGACTTAACTAGATCTGTAGAAGAAAATGGATATTAACTCCGATATTGCCAAAAGAGAGGATTGTGCGGATGAAGCGAACAAATTTGTTATAAAAAGCCATGAATTCACGGATGTCCCTTTACCGAATGGCTTATATCAGAATATTAACAGATTTGGGATGTCCGTAAGCACCCACGTTGTAATCAATTGAAATATGCCGTAGAAGAGGGGCATTTCTTGCATGAAAGAGCTAATCGAGAGCGTTACAGAATGTCATCTCTGCAAATACTGATACTTTTACTAAGTTGCAGCGTTTCTTGAGTTCCACTGTAGGAATCGCCATTTGCCAACCATCTTGACAAGGTCTATGCCCTGGAGCTAATGCAGACTCTAAGAATCAAAGATAGGTATGGCATAGCAACAGCCATGCTGTGTTCCTTTCATTCCTCTCTTTCAACTCTGCATGGAAAAGTTTCCGAAGGTACAAAACTTTATTAGATGATTCACCGGATACCATACGTCTTGCCAAAGTTTAAACTTGTGAATGTTAAATGAGTTTTCCTCCTCTAGGATACACCAGACAACTGAGAGATAATTGGCAATTTCTCCGACAGGAAATTGAACGAACCGGTGACTCGGCCAATGGCGCCACAGTCAGGGTTCCATTTCTTTCAAGGCCACATATTCTATACAGTTTGAAGTACATCTGACACACTTACATAGCCCACGTACTATTCACTTAAGTGGAGCATTGGAAACTATCCACGGTTCTACTTTCTTCCACGCCCAAGTTATGTGCAAGTGAAATAGATCTGATACAGTTCTATAGCCCTCTTTGTGTTCTCTGCTGAGATATATTTGAAAAAATAAAAGTGAACAATAAGTCTACATGATTTCGATTCTTGAACGTTCAGAAAGTAGGTTTTCTGCTACCGGGCGTGCCCCTGAATCTGGTAGGATCCATGTAGAACTCACTTGTTCTGATACTTCTAAGTTTAAGCCAGCCATTATTCTGTCGCGTTTTTATTTGTTTACTCATGTATATTTGCTGATGGCTGTGTATTTGTTTGTATATGTATGTATGTGGTGTCTGTGCTGTTTTCGGTATTATGTGAATGTCTATCAAATTTGAATGAAATTCATTCTAGAGGACAAATACTGGCAGTTTGTTGTGTTTTATCTCATTGAATCTTATCTTTTCTGTTTTAATTAGATAGAATTTAAGTTGTCCTCTATGCCATTTGAGAGAGTTCGCTTTGTGCAGGAACAGCTAAGTGTATGATGCAGTTTGACTTATACAAAGTAGATACACTCACATTCACGCTCCAAAAACACAGCTGAAGAATTCTAAATGACTCCCACCTCCTATAACATCGTTACTACATCCGCCCTCACTCACAGACATTGTAGTATTAACTGGAGAAAGGTCGTTGATTTTATCCAAGCCATAACCTATGTCATGCAGTACAAAATGTACATGGCATTTACCACAATCGATCAACAGGCACTTAACTCAATGTTAGTCGTTCACTGCACTCCTGTATATACCACCAATTGTCAGATTAATCCCCACGAACAATTCTCATGCACTTTGATAAAACACCTTGTCACCATCGTTCAACTACCTCTCTGTCTATTCAAATACAACATTTTACAATATGAAGTATATTTATTATACATATTATATATGTATACCATCACTTTAGTTATAGGACTACATTTTTTTCGCTATGACTTGAAAGATAGACAGTAAAACTCAGTCTAGAATCTAAATTGTCTGGAACAAAAGTTTTCAAGGAGTATACGTTTCGTCAGGGTATATTTGCGATGTCAGGCACGAGCATTTCTCCATGCAATTGTTTCCAACCAATGTCAGCCTGTTTCCACTCAAATCTTATGAGTAGTTGCAAGCGTAGGGGAGGGTGAGACGGGAAGGGTTACACGGTACATCAATTGAGAACTCACTTGGACTTAGACAAGAAGATGTCAAATGAATATTTCATAGCACCTTTCGTTATAAAGCAAGCATGTCATACTTTTTTCGCCCAAAAGATTTTCGCAGTCGAATGTTCAATCTCAGGTTTCATTCAGAGAGCCCGATATCAAACGATCATGTCCAGGCAATTATACTTTCTTTCACACACACACACACACACACACACACACACACACACACACACACACACACACACACACACACACACA
>JBCAUA010077006.1:0-10868 GCA_038406235.1 Peronia verruculata
AACTAACTTTTTGCTATTCGCCATCATAGAGCGCAAGTGGGTGCAGCTCGACATTTGCCCCTCTTCTAAAAATAGACACACGAAATTTCCAGGCGATGGGCTTAATCGAGACTCTACTATTGATTTGAAAATATCTACAACAAACCATTTCTAACTGCAGTTGTGCATGGATATTCCATCCCTATATTGAATAGAAATATCGCTGACAAATAATTTCCAGATCATATCAGGCATGTAGTATTTTAATGACTGTCTATTGATCGTATGTAAAGATAGATAGACAGACAGACAGACAGGCAGGCAGGCAGGCAAAAATGGCCGCCAGCTGATGGCAAGCCTTCCTCAACTGAGACAGCGCACTGTAAGCAGAGAAACAGTGCGTAAAGAAGCGAGTGACCAGGAGAAAGAGAGATCAAATTGTTTCTCTTTTTTTTTTTTCAACTGTCTATATTTAATAGCAGTTACAACTATTTCTTCAACCCATTAAATCCTATCCACAGTCAACTAGACTAAAATAATTATTGTGCTAGAAAGGCTCTCTATGTCTATATAAATCCAAGCCTGAAATAACACAGTCTTTCAGATAGTTTAGAGAGGGATGACTGGGAAAATATATATACTAGTAATGAGCAGACTTTATTAATTAATGGATTGGGTGAACTATGGTAATCCCAGAAAAAAAGAAAAATAAATATGTGACAAAGTACAAAATGTACGGAAATGCTGATGGATTCGTACTTCTATCTCTGCCAAGTGGATTGCACAAGAACAAAATATTGAGGCGCCCACACAGATGTCTTATACTGCTAAAAAAAAATAAGCACAAAAAGAGGACATTTTTAAAAACATATACTTCATAAACAGACAGTAACAGAAACATGACAAAAGACGAGCATGCAGCAAGAAAGAAATGCTATCTGGTACCGGGAGGGGGGGGGGTGTCTAGATTTACACTGTTTTATACTAAGCCATGTCAATGCTGCAGAATATAATCTGATTAATTAGTGGCAACTGAGTTATATAGGACTTATTTTAAAAGGAGGATCACAAAGAAGTATACAAACAAAAATTGGGAATTAATAATATATTTTAGAATGTTATATATTGTTATACACTATGCCTCATAAGAAGACACTAATAATGGCAAAGTGTGTAGAAATTAATCAGTCTAGTCTAAATCAATACATGAAAAACAAGTTTCTCTCTCTCACTCTCTACTGCGGCATCTGTCACTGAAACTATCAAGGCACTGCGTAAATTTAAAGATTTTCCCTGCATATGCCCCCTCACTTTAAAGAAAGAAAAAGACTACATCAAAAATGATGCAGCTGCAAATCACACTGCTTTCGCAATGGAAACAATCAAGATGCCTTCGACTGCTAAAAATAGACTTCGTTACTACTTCGTTATCACTGGTCCTGACACTGTTTGCAATACTTGCCGTTCGCATTTCAGTTTGTGGCTAGGTCAGGTAACCGAATGGGACCTTTAGTTATATTTAAACTCTTTGATCTAGATGTGAAATAAAGACTAGATCTAGATCTAGATCTGGCTAAGATCTAGAGTAGTAGATCAATAGATCTAGATCTCTGTTTTAAGAAATCAAACACAAGTGCACTGCAAGAATAAAAGAAAATTAAGTCTAGTTGAGCCAACCACATGGCTTTTGACTTTCAGTCTCTGTGACATTTGGACATTTTTCTCCCAATTTTTAGGCCTGAAGTTAGTTCCATATTTCATGTTCTACAGACAGCAGTTTATGTGACAGTCGAGTTGGAAAAGTCTCTAGGCCCTGTACTGTACAGTCGAGTCCACTTATATCGAATTTGCCGGGACCATCCTTATGGGTTCAATTTATGAGAGTTCGTCTTCCAGTTTTTTTTGACAAGGGAAACAACTCCCGAATTACCTGTGAGGAAAAAAAAAGTTGAGGAGGCTGCTGCTTTCTCCCCACGTTCCCGATGTTTTAATATCGTCGAGTGTGTTTGGGGGAATGCCATACTTTTTCAGCCATGGCCTTCTTGGACATCGCACTTCTGTCTATTTCCTGCAGCATTTTCATTTTCAACTCAATGGAAAGAGCCATCTTCTTTCTCTTCAATGAGTGTTAGAGGGAGCCATCACTTAGATCTAGTCTATAAAATAAAGCTAGTCAACCTCAGGCGAAAGAGCACGATGTAAACACTGATTGAGCTATACCTCCAGGAAGTGATTGTAACAGAGGTGCTAGGCACAATGCCTCGGGCTGTCTACACACGATGCATCGTAGTATTAATAGTACGTATTAATAGTACGGTACACACACGTGTTTACCTGTTTTAACATTATAAGGCTCTGTGAGGATGCTTGATTATTGATCAGCATCGCTGCTCCTCATACACTGCCTTCTCCCTCCCTGAACACATGGCTCACTTGAAGCCACGGCGCCGGTCCATTCACAGTACATTTGTGGAAATTGATTGCCTGATCCGTCTCGCCCCATCCGCGACGCTGTCTCCTTTGTTTCCCCATTTGGTGGGAACCACATGGAAAGAAAAAAAGCCATTTTTTTGCCTTTGGGGCAGCGCTGACAGGTTCAACTTAAAGGAAACTCACGGCGGTGGCTTCAATTTATGCGAGAGCCATTTAATGGATACAAAGAGGAAAAAAATCTGTTGTTTCGTTTTTATTTGAATTATCAGAAATTCGCTTTATCAGAACGGTTTGGGTGGACTCGACTGTAATTGCATTGTGTAGGCCTATGGTATGGACAGACAAAAAATGGATTTAGAAAGAGATGGTCAAGGAAAAAAAAAGTTAAAGTGGACACACATAACTGGCTTTAATACTTGAAATTTGTACCCAAATTTGTTTGAAGTCAATGTTTATAAATCCATTCATAAATGGTCCCAGGGCTCGAAATACACTGGGGCTATTGTGCAATTTGCTCCGGTGCCCTGGTGTTTTGCCCCGGTGCCCTCAAAATTCCACACCCCTCCAGGGCAATTAATGCTCTGCCCATGTTTGACACAAATGATCACCTTAAAGATGTATAAGTTCTGAATTCCATTCAAATCCACAAGAAAGAGAGAGGGACAAGTCAATGTAATTCGGCCAATCAGCGTTGCCAACCCCATTATTATATTTACATATGTGTGATTTTGTGAAAAATACTCACAGTTTGGGACTGTTTACTTTTCTATAAAATTAAAGCTGATTAAACATTTTATTCCTTTAGAATATTGAAGGATTGAATGTTTTGTTGTTTCTCTTCAGTGCAAACTTTAGTTTATTGGAAATATAGTGTTCATACACTTTAGCATCACTCTCATGCATCACCAGTCAATCATTGCCCCAGTGCCCTAAGTCAGTGCCCCGGTGCCCTTGAAATTCAGACCTTAACCGGGGCAGTTTTTTTTTCTTGCCCTCCTTTGGGGCTAATTGGAGCCCTTTAGGCCTATTGATTCCGAATATCAATGCATTGGCACATAAAGTTCTTGTGAGTAATTTTCTGAATAGATCTGTGGCCATGAATTTTGTTAAAAATGCTTAAATTTGCTCAGACCACCCAAATGGCTTCAGCAAAACCAAATTTAACGCAATTTTAACCCATTACCACTCAGTGTGGCATGCACCCAGTCTAACTTTCTTACCCATGATATGGGAGATAACTCTGTCATTTTTGCCTTTAACAGTGGGAGATTGTTATGCTCAGTCCTATTGCTTCCCTTTACCATGCAAAAAGGGAATTGAACAAGCGGTGTAAAGAGGGGGAAAAAATGACCTTTGTGCCCTTTCACTTGAAATATATACCATGAAACGTTCAAAAAAAAAAAAAAAAATTATGATGTAATGATTTTTATCAAATTTTTTTATCAGTCTTGGAATGACATGAAGTAAATGGATTTTTTCCTCTTTTCACTGCTTGCTCAACACCTCTCGCATGTGGCATTGGGAAGTAATAGGGCTGATCAAAATGTCTCCCCTTCCACAAATCCCTCTTTTGGAAGGGGCAGATAATCTGCAAAACAATCTCCCATTTGCAAAAATTTATAGTGAAAAAACTATCAGACCAATCCACAAGCAGTTTTCACACTAGAAATACCAGTAAAATTATCACTTGAGATTGTGGGCAACTCAATTCCATACAAATCACCATCATATATAGCCCTGATAGCCCCTGCAAACAATCTCAGTACCTGATCCATGCCTAGAAATGCACCCAACTATAACAGTTCAAGCTACATATGTCAAATTTGAACTGGGCAACGCCATTTTAAAGAACCTACCACATGCTCTGGTCAGAATCTCCCAAGTGGCGTTATTTGTGGCCCTATCTTAATTCTGCGAAAGCTACTGCAAGCCACTGAAGCGGCATATATCAGCAGTTCTGCGTGATAGTGGGTTAGCAAGAGAGGCAGTTATCGAATAAGTAAAAGGCATTATATTTTTTTACAGGATCATTTCCCTTTATGAAGAAATTGTGCTTTCGCTTGTGAGCTTCCCCCTCCTCTTGGGTTAAATTCAGGCCCACTCGTTTAATTGGATTGTTAGCTCTAATAACGGCTGCCTTGAAAGAAAAAGTAAAAAAAAAAGTAGAAGCAGAGTGCTTACACAGCATTTGTCCTGGGAAAGACTGCTAGTATAGTTTTAGCCCTGAAAAAAACTTGATGAGTAGGTTTTAGCCATGAAAAATGACTGTTAATGGAGTTTTGATTGTGAAAAGGGTGTTGAGTAAGATTTAGCCCTGGAAAGGGCTATTTTACTTTAAGTTTGAAAAAGGTAAGCCATCACATAGTTCCTGAGGGTGTCTATTTAATAATAAAGCAAGTCAACCCATCAAAAAAAAAAAACAAGCATGATGTCCAATCTGGCCTATCTCATCATGGTGCCAGAACCAAGACAGTGATCATAACACTGGAACAATGCCCCTAATGTTGCCAACACATTTTGTAATGCATGTACATATGGTACATACTATGTATACCTGTACTATATACTCTGTTGGGATCTTGATATCAATTGATTTGCTCATCAACATTGATTTTCCAATTCAGATACCAAACTTTATTTATTTTTTTTTTTCCAGGTCAGAAAAGGCTAAATGTGTGCTTTTGATTTCAGTCTTTCTTTCTTTCATTTATTATCCCTTCTTATTTTCTATTTTTTCTCCCTTTCATTTATGTTAAATAAAGTGTCTGACTTGCACCAGGCCTAATGTTTTTGTAGGTCTTCCAGAAGTTCCCTGTTCTTATCAGCCATTATCATTTATAATTAAAATGATCAGTTTTATCTTTTACACTGCTATTATTCTTTTTTTAAAATTGTTTACACAATTATTGCTGTTTGGAGGGTATGGGTGGTGGGTATGGGCTTTAAAGTTTATTAAGTCAGACACTCAGCAACAATCATGAATCTTAGACCAGACCTATATTTGTTTTCTGTGCACCTCTTCCAGCAGTCAGGCCTCACCCTAAAATGGTGGACATCTCTCTCCATTCGGTCTAGCAAGCATGTTAGCCGCAGCAATGCCATGTGCTGGGTCTGTTTGTAGTATGCCTGGGTTACAGCCATCTTTCCGTCTATCACTAATCTTTCAAAAAATTTGATTGTGTCTCTCTCCTCCCCTCACTGTCCCTTTTCGTTCCCCAACCACATCTGATAGACTTTCTAATGTACATAGGTTCCTTCTTCCTGTCACTCAAATGTGTGTTAAGGCATCAACAACCAAGGTCCCAGTGCTGTGTACAGTGCTTTAACTAAAATAATCAGCCTAAAAATCTCTAAGATATCGAAAAAAGAAAAAAGGATTTGTTGCCTGTTTTACAAAGGCTGAGATGGTAGCAATTATGACTGCCATTGATAGTAAGTTTAATTTATCATTCCTTGTAACTCATCAGTATACTTCTTCACGCCCAAATGTTATCGTGTATACACATTATGTTAATCATTTAATAGTCAGTCTTTTGACATATTTCTGGTAGAGCTGAGGCACATTTTTTTTTTTTTTTTCAGAACTTTATGGATCCCATGACAGCTGAACTGGAGAAAAATGTTGCCAAGACATCAGCAATCCTAGATAAGATTAACAAGTGAGACATTTTATGTGATCTTTTACGAAGTTTTTCCACATAACAATAAGCATTATTGCTGAGAATGGCTTTAGAAAAACAATTGGATTTGGACTGTAAAATTAAGAAGAAAATGTTGCCACATTTACCTCAGCAAACAGTCGTTGACTGAGTAACTATACATATGAATTCATTATGCTTGTTATGAGGAAGTGAAGGTAGAGGGAATATAGTATTGTATGAGGTGACTGTGGTTGCTTGCCACCTTAATCTTAGTGCAACTCAGATTGAGACAGTACAAGGCACTAGGGTATGGGGAGAGACGCACAGCACAGACAAGCTGTTGCTATTACACCAGCTTCAAAAAAAAAAAAAAATGATTTCTGCATTTTTGTCAGTAAATTACAAGTACTAGATATGGTATTCTGTAAAAATGTTGTAGTTTATTATCATGCTGTGATTGATTTAAATGAGACATGATGAAACTATGCATAGAGTTGTCAGATTATGTTTCCTTGTCAACCAAAACATCCCAAACCAAGATTAAAACATTCTAGCATATATTCCTCCAATGGCAAGTGCATATCAGTGGGGAAATTTACACACCACATTGTAGGGTATACAAAGATTTCACAATGTCTTAACAGATAGATCAATACACGGAGCAAATCGATTTTCTCATATCACTTTTATGTGACTAAGTCCAGGTGCGTATATGTTTGTATGTAAATGAGTTTTTTTGTTGTTGTTGCTGTTTTTTCCATTCATATAATTTTTTTATTCTTTTGTAAATTTTTCATTTTCATCATATGGTAAGTTTTCTGCACAGTTACTATTTATAAGATTTATTCGCTGAATTGTGAGGCAGAGCATTTTAAAGATTTTATTGATTCGTTTCTTATTGCATCTTGTTGACTTATATAAGCTCTTTGCTGTTCTCTGATTTTAATGTTGAAGTATTGATCTCCTGTCTACTTCCTCAGTGGCCCAGCTTGTGGACTGCAGCCACAACAGCTGTGCTGTCTGATTGAGAAAGCAAGCAGATGTTTTCTTAACATCAGTGATGGGCAGTTGTTGACGTGTTCTTCTTTCTATGTAGTTTTGTGTCATAATGTCCCAATGAAATGCCATTCTAGGGATAATAAAATAATGGTTATTTTTATACACAATGTGAAGCCATTAAAGAGACCTGTGAAATGTCATTTCTTTTCAACTTACAGTGATCTTGAGGCTGAGAGAAAGCAAAGATTTAAGAAGATATTACAATCACACATCCCCGAGGAGCTCCAAGGCGGGTAAGAATTTTGCATGTGCTGTGACTGTTAAGAAGAAAGTAGCGTTTTAATATAATATAATGTGAGAATGAACATTTAATTTTATCCTTTAAAATTATGGATGATGTGCAGACTGCCTGTGTTTTCTGCTTTTATCAAGAGGTTTTTCACTTTGATCAAATTTGGAGAAGATAAGTATTACATATGTTAAGAAGAGATCTTCTTATACATTCTGAATATTTATATATTGTGTCAGTTAGTGTGCTGTCTTTGTTAGTAAGGAACAGTACAGTTTCTCCTCTTGTAGAGCTTATTGTTGAAACTGTTACATTCCCTCTCCCTCCCCTCCGCCTGCCATTCCCAATCCCATTATAAGATTTGTTACAAGCACATTGAGCACAGGAATTAACTCTTTAATCCCTGAATTTTTTTTACCTTTCAGAATGAATTATTTCCCATCCGAACTCAAGGAACTAATAACCATTTCAAATATGGGATTCAAAAATTGGAAAATGTATTAGAAGCCAATCAAATTGTATGTCAAAGGAAAGAATTGGATATAAATTGTACAAAAAATAGTGAAAGGGTGTTTCAAACAAGTTTTAAAGTTTTATGAGATGACCAAGAGAGAAGAAAAAACAATGATAGAAAATTTACATTCAATATATGTAAATTCACTGATCAGATCTGATTAAAAATCCCTTTTCAAGGTAGTTTAAGCATTTTTCTGAGAGATTATTCATAGATGAATCCAATTTCAATTAGAAATATGCATTTTGCTGCATTTTTTTTTTCGATGTGTGGATAATTAGCAACATGGGTAATAATGTGTAATAATGTGATAGTATCATGTAAATACCTGGTCAATAGATAAAGCAATAAATATTTTTATTTCCCTGAAGGGCCATTGGAGATAATCATCAGTTCAGCCTGTGTTCAACAATTTCAAAAACATCATTACTAGTCAATGTTAAAGTCAGCACATTTAATATTACAGGTTCTGGAGTAAATCAAATAAATCAAATACATGCGTATGTACTTGTTTTTTGTTGTTGTTTTTTCTAAATTGATATTGACCCAAAATAATAAAACATACTCAGAAATATTTCAAATTGTAAAGGTCCTAGCACAGGGCTAGCAAGTGATAACATGACAACACCAAATCCTGATGTAGTTTGTCTACAATTAGTAACATTAAGAAAATGGTTTTGGGTATTTTTTTTTTTTTTTTAAATATTAAATGACGTGGATTAATAAGTCTAAGCTACTGGAAATAATACATAACACATCTATTCTCCAACGAGTCTTAAATGTCTGACTTTTTTTCTACTTTACTTGAATCTATAGCAATAGAGAGCTGGCTTTGCCTTTGGATACATTTAAAGACTGAAACAACATTGTTATTCCGCCTAGCTTTAAATTTCACAAAGTACTTTGAAATGCTACCGTTATTTTTATTGTTTAAGATTTTCTCATATTATATTTTCAATTTTTCTCGAGATGCAAGGTATTCCTGATGACAGATCGTTTCCTTCTTTGCCTTATTTTCTAGTACTGCTATACTTTCCCAACTTCTTATGTATGATTTTGCTCCAAAAATGCGATTTTGCGTTTCTGTTTCCTCTTTCTGCATGTAAAAGTGGTATAAAAAAGTCGCTAAGTCCATTCTAACATGTTTGACCAATGGTCATTCAACGGTAGACCTAGCGTATTGTCAATCAGGATTTGGCTCCACCTTGCTGCTAAATGAGGCCGTAAATCATCACGATGTGATTATATATAGGCAAAGGGTGCAAAAAGCACTTGAATATCACCTCTACTAGCAATAACACAAGTTGCTTCGACGGCTCTGCGGACGGCCTTTTGGGGTCGCCTGCGGATGTCCCCGTATGAAGCTCAGTGATGGCATGGGTTATAGTCCTTAGCCATCGCTTATAGCCGGGCCAGGCGGGTTCTCTGCTTCCTAATGGCTAGCCCCGATTTCCACTGTCGCGCGGTAGCAACCGTTGAAGTCAGGGTTTGTCCCGATGAGCAAACAGAAATGGGTCGCCCTAGCTGGGGGGTTAACTAGCTTCGGACCTCCGCCTGGTAGGTGTCCATGAGAGACGGGACTTGCACCACCGCCAGGGTGCTGACTGCTGCCCGGGTGGGTGGGTTGTCGAACGCTGGCTTGCCCCGGCCCGCACTGGGTTGTAGAGAGGTGGGGGCTCAGACGCACCGGGCAGGGCCCGGCCAAGACTTCATGACGAAGCTCGGTGAACAGAGCCAGCACTGCTTCTCATGGCCCTGAGGATTAAGAAAAGCCAAGAAGAAAACCCCTCATATAAATATGAAAGTTAGGTAGGTAAAATTATGGCCAGGGGTGTGCACCCACTATTTTTGCACCTTGGGGAGGCACATCATTGCCTGCCCTCAACCATGGTCCGGAACTTCACTAAAGTGTGTGTGAGTCTTGAGTGAGTGGAGTGTTGGTGGCGGCACCAGGAAGGCCCGGGATCCTGCAGTAGGGGTCCCACGGGAGTTTTGGGACGGACTCCAGAATGTGGGCCCAGTGGATCTGTCGGGCACCCGGGCCCAGAGCAGGGCAGAATGGTCCGTATCACTAACGGCGAGGGGACTGCTGGGGCAGACAGTTCCTCGATTCCCAACGGCACATGGACTAAAGAGAAATCAGAAGAGGTGGTAGTGGGCGCCACAGGTCAAACTGGTATCCCCCCTCCTTAGTGCCTAGCCAATAGAATGAGCTTCTCCTATTTTATCCATGAGGAAAGCTTGAGCTCAAGTCCGGAATGGGAATATGCCCTGGTAACTCCCCCTGCCTAGTCCAGGTATCGCGGTGTCATACCGCTTAGAACCCAGCTGTGGGGTTCTCTGTCTACTGGGTTCAGGTGAACGATAGGTGCCCATGTCAGGACCGCTTGGGGATTTGCCCGCTGTAGACGGGCATTCCCTCACTGGCTTGCTACCTGCTGTCCCCCTGGTGGTTGCCGCCCGTAGTGGATGATTAAGCTACTCCGGAAAAAAGAATAGTGCCAATACATTAATTTTTAGCCTGAATCCGAAGCAGCCTAAGCCAGGAAATGGGTTTATTGCTGAACCCTTCCATGGTCCAGATACTGGCTTTATGAGTTACACTCACATAGCTCCCTAGGAATCTAGTGGAGCACCTCTGCCTTTACGTCGTCACAATTCCACTACAATGCAAGCTGCTAAGAGCCCTGGTAGCTCGCAGCTCACCTGGCATTAGAGTCACAGCAATAACACAAGTTCCAGTGCCAGGGATGGACACTCGATGACCACTATGAGGCTAGAAAAACTGCTGATCATGTAAATTATCAGTGTAAGTGTTCTAAAATGACTTTCCCCGTCTCATAAATAGCACAGTTTTGCTTTCTTTCTACTACTAATAGCTCAGTTGTCGACAGTATGTCATAGTTAAGGTCAAAACACTCTTGGATTGCTCTCAAAAATGATATGGGGGCACACAGAGGCCCTCAAGAACCCGAAAGTGGCTCTTATAAAGATGGGGGGTAGGGAGCAAAAT
>JBCAUA010077017.1:0-10867 GCA_038406235.1 Peronia verruculata
ATGGGGATTGGCGATGCTCCTGTTATAAGCGATTTCCTGTTATAAGCGGTCCTGTTATAAATGGTTCCGACTGTACTATACAAATGGCATGCTAGTGGAATAAGGAAGTAAGATCACTTACGGAAATGAAAAAAAAAAGTTCTCTTAAAATAGAGATGTAGTTCATGATTCTGTAGTTAACTCAACTTTGCCATATCAAGCTAAGCTGAAAATATATATATAACTTTTGTCTTGACAGGTGCCAGGCTCTATCTCTGTGTGGGTGAAGAAGTTGGCCAAGCCAGGATCATTTGCCATTGGAGTCTTGAACAAAGACAATCAAGGCACTCCTGTACCATACAAGACTTCCTTCTCTGATCTAGGATTTACCAACAAGAAAGGGTATGCAGTCAGGGAAGCATTTGAGAATAAAACTCTCGGTAATTACCAGCTGACACAAGAATTTGTCATCAGTGTGAACCCCACAAGTATTTACATCATTCTGGCAGATCCTCTGTAAACATTCCTATGACAGTGAGTTCCAGTACTTTTTGTGATTGCACATTTTGAAAATTTCAAACTGTTAAATGAACAACAGCAACCCCCCCCCCACCTCTCTTAAAGTTTAAATAGTTCGACATCTGATAAACTGCTCAAGTGTCAGATAGTTTTCTTACTCCTGTGTTGTGTGATTTTTATTGTTTCAAGTTTATTGTGTTACTTGCCTAACAGTGTGATTGATAATTTTGTTGTCAACAAACTGGATCACTAAATGTCATTAGAAATTGTCTTCTTGTATGTCTAACTAGTAGCAGTAGAGTGAAGACCTATAAATAACAAAAAGGCAGATAACAAACAATTCTGTTTGTCAAACAGTTGCTTCATTCCATGCTTATTCATCGAGATAACCTCTATCAGGAGGTTGAAAGATGTATATAGAACATAATGTACCTGCTTGTTCTTTTACAAACACAATATCTTGCTCATATAAGCTATAGGATTACTTCAAAATTTTGTGTTTAGAAGCATCTTGTATTTGTTGTGAATATATTTGTCAGCAGAAAATAACTGGTATCTTTTGCTATGTTCTAGGGGCAACAATAATAATAATTCATGTATATCTGATCAGACCTAGGAGAATGGATGATATTCACTGCTGCTCTGAATTTTTGTAAAAAAAAGTTGTTGAATATTTTATTTCATTTTTGTGATTGATCTTGTGCTGAAACTGAACAAAATGCTGAGGTCCAGTAGTTAATGGAATGTTTATGCACTGTGAAATGCTCACTTCAGTTTAGTATTTTAGTCAGTATAATACTTAAGGTGTTGGAAAAATGATTGCATGATATTGATATGCAGATGGTTTTCTTCACAACATTCCAAACCCTTGTGGGTTCAGTCCTTGCTGTTAGCAATGATTCATGCAATGTCATGTGACAAGACCTATTGAATCAAGAGCAAATAGTTCATTATCAAACATACTTGTAAACCTGTAAACATATTGGGTTAATACTCTGCTGTGCTTTGATGTATGTTACAATTTTTTATTTTGATCTCAGTCTCTGCATTGTATACTTTTTGTTACTAGGCTGTCATTTGATTCTTGCTCAACTAAATGAGATCGTCATAGCATTTGTTAAATTCCTTTGCTTTTTTTTTTCTAAAAATATGCTAGGATCTTTGACTGACAGGGCAGCACCTGACCATAGAGATAAACTGTGAGCCTATAACTGATTGTCAGTTATAGTATGCTGTGCAGCAACAGAAATAAATATGATTTCAAAATTATCTGGGAAAAAAAAAACACTCTAGTATTTGAACTTACTGATTACTTTGCAAACTACAAAACAAACTTGCTTATGACATGTTGATCAGTGACAATCAACAAATCCATGTTCAACTTTGCTATACCTGTAAATTGTCAGCAAGAGAGTAAAATAAGCTTCCATTAATGGAATGAAATCCTCAGTCCCTGCAGAACTTTTTTTCTGTGTTTCAAATGTTGACTTAGTGCTGTCTGCAAAGTATTTTGTGAGGAATGCAGTCCAGCTGAGTTTCTGAAAGGTTTTATGGAATGATTTTTTTGTCTTTCATAAATCACCATGTTTGTAGAAGACAATATTATGTCCCTCAGATTTTGCTAACAATTACTTGATGTTTTGATTCATTGCTGTCACAAGATTTTTACTGTTATGTTTTACCCATTACCACAAAAGTTGAGCCTGAGGATAAACAAGTGCATTTTATTCTGTAGTTTAGTTTGCATAATCATGCTAAACTGGAATGATGAGTGATACTATAAGATCATATACATGAAGAAAATGAAATTTAGATAGGAATTGTTATAGTTTTCTCATAGTTTCAAATTATTTTAAAAAAAAAAAAAAGTTCACGTTAGTTGTTTAGGATATGCATAAGAATTTCTTTGAACTAATCTGGTAATGAAGTAACCTTGGTGATGGTCCCAGGTATCGAACAACTTGCTTTGCAGCTGTTTTTAAAACACTTCTACACAGCTGGACTCTATATGGAGATATGTAGCCAAACTTTTACTCATCAGTATTTTATATATGCTAAGAAAGCGATGTTTCCTTCTTTTTGATAACTTCCTCAAAGTGGGTCTGTAAATGTAATGGAATAAAAATTCCCCAAAAGTTCAGTGTGTGTGGATTTATCTTACTGTTGTAATGTTGCTCATTTATTCTTTGAGAGTCTGATGCAGATACATGTATATATAATTCATACTCCAAATTTTATGTTGAAGTCCAAAGGAAATTAAGAGCAAATGTTCGTACAGATCTCAGTGTCAAGAAAAGCTTGAAATGTTTGAGCTTCCTGTGACTCATTTTTGATCCTGTTATGACTGTAATGGTACTAATTTTAACAAGTTCAGTACTCCAGATTTCCAGGCAAAACCAAGACTCTTGCAATATAACATCTGTCCCTGGAATCATAGCCAGTACATGTATTTTGACACCTGGTAAAGAACACATGCAGGGAAGTTGACAGAATAACAGATGTTAGAATATAAATGTATGCTAATGCTAACAGCAGAACAAGAATCTTCTCAAAGATAACATTTTATCCCATGACAAAATAACAAAAAGATGCTTGTAGTGCCAATGTATTGAAATCATATGACAACAAATATATGCAGAGTATATATATTTGCAGTCAGTATGAATAACTATATACCGTACCTACACATGTAACTTAAAACCATAGAGTTCTTGAGCAAAGCTTTCAGTCCTAAATGGATTTCTTTACAATATGTATAATTGTACCTGTTCTGAAGATTTACTTTTGCAGGTATTATAGGATCAGATTTCTGTGAATACTATAACCATGCAGACAGATAGGAACAGATTATATTGCTGCTGAACACAGCTTGGTGTTGTGCAAACTTCCAAATTTTTTAAATTTGATGGTTTTGTGGTTTAAATGGTTGTCATGTGATGAGAATGACACCAAACAACCAGCAATATGAGTCTTGAAATTGGAGAGCTAGATCATACTTCAGGACTGAGGATGACCAAGAAAAAGATGATTTGGGGGAGTAGCAGAAATTATATAATAATGGTAATGGAGAACATTTATAGTGCTTATCCCTATAAAAAAAAAAAAACAGGTTCGAAGTGCTTTTACAATCTATCTTTGCCCTGACAGACTCAATGGAGACATTTACAGATGTTCTTAACTTACTGAGAATGAAATGGTACTAAGAAAAAGACATGTCTGGCACTGCAAGGCACATCTGGCCTAAGAGAGAGAACTTCATCTCCCATAGCACTTGGGGGCATAGTAATAAGGACAAAACAGTTTATTTTCACAATACCATATGATAGCATACTGAAACAACTGAACAAGGAAGTAGTTATGATTTACAATATATGTATGTATCACTTTTATTCATGTAGTTGGGAGGCAGTTTGAAGAGAACTGTCTGGGTTTTGTGACATCATTCCATTTCATCAACCACATTTTTCCAGTAATATTGCCTAATAACACATTTTTTCAGATCCTTCAATAATTCATTAATCAAATTTGTAAAAGATGCATGTTCACAAACTAGGTTCTTTCAAGCGTGATGATATTGTCTAATTCAAATGATCTTTCTTAGAAAAATTTAACTATACATAGCCAAGACAAGGTATTAGAATTGCCATGTCATGTCCACTTAACAATCAACATCCACATGTCAGATTCCACAATTATGTCTGGGTACCACTAGATATAAATATTTGTGTATAACCATACCATTACCAAGACACTGACTATACACAAACAAATCATAACCATCCACCTCAGTGTCTAAATGAATCCCAGGAAAAAAAATGAGACAGCTTAATGTGACAAGTCTGTGTGACTGTTACCCACACATATGAAATTGAGCTTTATCACTAAAAGAAACAAGTCTTCCTCTGAAAAGACAGGAACACTTAAACTGGTGAAATGTATTCCTTATACAACTCTCAGTCACTACTATCCAACAAATAAATATGAGTGACAAATAAATTATGCATAGGTCTAATTGTCTACATGCAAAACCGCCTCAGCTCATTCTCATACAGTCAAGCAGTTAGGCAGGTCAAAACTTTCTACAGCTGGTGTCCATTCGAGGACTTTTTGGCCAAGCATAATTAAAACTTTCTGGTAAAGGCGTCAACAGCTCCTGTCCACATCAAGGGTTTTTTTTTCTCTAAAATTTCTTTTTTAGAAAATTTTCAGAGCGCTATGCAACCACAAATCATCCTTTTTAAATTAATTGGTAACATACAATTTCCAACATGCATATAAAAATGCTATGAAATATCACGTATGAAACATAACTATCACACTGAACCCTCAATATGAAACAAAAAGGAAAGTTTGGGTATAGGTGGGACAAGCAAGGCAGAGTCATTCTAAAAGAAAATATTTAAACATGTCAAGAAGTAAGTCCTTTGCAAATAATTAAACCACAATTCTCAGTCATTCATTTCATTCAGATAATGCTTGTCATCCATATCACATTATGAAAGAAAAGATATACAGTGCATGCTTAATATCAGTTACACTCAAAGCTGTGTGAAAAATATTCTTGCTGCTAAAGAAAAAATGTAACAAAAGCATCTCATCTCAAATCTGACATATTCACTGCATGATATAAATAATATATAGTACTTGCACAGACAATGGCTCATGCTGACAACTAGGACAGAATGCTGCTCTGACATTTAATTTGTACATCTTGGCTTGCATCATTCTGACTGCTTCTCACACTTCCATATTTGCATGAAAATGCTCTACCACTGGCAAACTTTCACCAACTTAAACTATTTCTTGCATATATTGACTTGTTATATATTCGAAAAAGAATTAATGAGAGCCCCTTCCTCCTCCCCTTTCCTTTCCAATCTCACTGCCGTTGTGAAACTGAACTTTCAGGGGCTATGCTGAGGATGAAACTTCTAATAAATTATTTTGTCACAATCCCTACAACCAATACAGTGGAATCCGCTTAAAGTCAACCTCTCTAGACCGAGGAAAATTGTTCACCTTAAGTAAGGTTGGCATAATCCGTTTTTCAAGGGAAAATCTCTGGTAGTCACTAGGGGTCAAAACATGAGTTATAAATTATATAAAATTTATTGGGCTATGCCCCCAGACCCTTAGCACCCTTTTCCCTAATAAAAAAAAAAAACATAGCTTCTGCCTCTAACTCTAAGCAGAGCTTCCCCCTCTAAGCTAGTAGTAGTATTTTACCTAAAGTCAACATCTTTAAGACATTTCGATTTTATCCAGATTGAGAACACTGTATCCTGCTTCGGAGATTCCGATTACTGAGATAAGTAAAAGGATGAGAGGATCTAGATTAATTTACGAGTGCAGAAAGTAAGAGCAGGAATGAACATAGTCTAAAGATGTGACTGAAATCCAACACAATACCTGTCTGCATTGGCTTCGTGTGTGTGTGTGTGAACAAATTGGGTGAAGACAGCTGACTGTTTGAGTATCTAAGCCAACACAAAGGCAAACGAAAAGGGCCAAGTGTGGAACTGTGCGCTACTCTGACCAGGAGTACTATAGCGTGTGTATATCAAGGCAGTCAGTGGTCTGAATGTGTGTCCGCAGGCTTGCCAATGCACAAAAGAAGGGTGAGGAGAGCTGAGTGTGGAACTGCTGTGTGTGTGTGTATTTGTGTATCCCTGCCAGCATGAGACAGGTGAAAGAGAGCCGAGCATCTTCTCATGGCTGAAGTAGGCGGACATTGGTGATTTGGAGTTAACTTTAAAATAAGGTTCAACTGGCAAAGATATTTCATGGTCTGGCATACTGTATCATGATAAAAATTGACTAGTTTGGTTTAAAAACTGACGCTAATCAAGCAATTTTTAGTGAAATAAACATAATACAGGTATTAAGAAAAACTGGGCAAAGTGTTTTTAGGGGTGATAATCAAGAATGTGACCCAACAGTTCTGTCAAGATGTCTCAGATAGTTTTATAAGTAGACTGCTGAAATTTGGCATACAGTGGAAGTCGGATATTAAGAAATCAAAGGGACCAGGATTTTTATTTCTTAATATCAGAATTTCTTAATATCCAACAGAGACCATAAAAGAAGAGGGGCAACCCATACATTGATTCATCTTTACTATTAATTATTTCCCCTGATGAGCGTCCCCCATCCAAAGCCTGTGCGTGAGTTGACATTGTCAAAAACAAGACTAATATTAGTAATAATATATAAAGGCAAAAATTGAGACTGCCAGAACAGATTGACTTGAACGGAGAATTTGCTTTCAGCAAGTTGACTTCTCACAGATTCCACTGTATTACTAGTATTAGTGAATGATTGAATGCTATACTTTATTCCTGGTCCATACTATTGTTTTCATTTCTCTGTAATTGATTCTATCCAGCTCTGTAATCTGTCAGTATGTAATGATGAATGGCTCATTATGATTATATCAAAAAAAAACAAAAAACACCACTATACATCAACAGGTGTGGATACTCGGGGTGGGGAGGGCTGAAGGTTGATGCGGGCATTGCGTGCATCCAGCTCTTTCTTTAACTCTTCCACCTTGCGCTGAAGTTGTGTTTTAAGCACCAGTAGCTCACGATTGCGTATATGTATTGGTTCCTGGAGGTGAATAAAGTAAAAAAGTGAATTATGATTGATGCATTTTGCTTTGTTCAAAAAATATTTTGCAGCCTTTTTATCTCCTTTCATTTCATAACCATTAATTTAGGACTACTTCAGTAACATTCACTATCATGTACATTTATACATGTATAGCATTGTTACGCATCTGTCATACAGTGTTTCTCCAGTTCCCCTGACAAGATATCACTACTGTAGGGCCTGTGCCCATCAAAGGCAAATCTCAAAAGGTCACTTTAACAGGGGCTATGCACAAGTGAGTTATTCTACTGATGCTTCTGATTTGGTAACTTTAAGGGGGGTGGGTGGGGGGGATAGGAGCAGAAGCGGGTCCTGAAATTGGGTTTTTGCTAAAATTATTTAATTTTGGGGTTTCTGTTTTCTTTGAAAAGTCCGTCTCTGCTGAATATAAAAATGGTACTGAAATGAATGCAGAACAAAACAATATCTAAAATTTGTCACGAGGGATTCTTGATATCATTTTTAAGTTTTTGAGAAATTTGAGATTTTGGGGTTAGATTTTCGAAAAACCTGTTACCTTTTCACATACCAAATTTCAAAAATTGTAGGGAAAAAAAAAAAAAAAGCACTTATTCAAAAATCTGTCCTGACAAAATTTAGATATAGAATGGTAAAATAAGTACACAAAATTACAAGCACATTGGTTGGAAAAGTTCAGAGCCTATTGAAGATAAAGATACGCAATATCATAGCGAAATCCAAGATGGCGGCTGTATCCATGGCAACCATGATTGATTTCAATTTTTTTTTTTATTGTGTTCTTCTAATTTGAGCATATCAAAATCAATGGTAATGATCAAAATCATCTCCCCCCAGCAGTTTCCAAAATGGCTCCTAGGACCCCCCAATCATGTGCTCAGTGGAATGGTACACTTAACAGAAAAGAAGACCAAAAAGGAAGCATACACCAACTATCTGGTCTAGAGTAACTCAGTTCCTTATGTCATATCAACAGTTTTTTTCTTCAGCAGTTCATTCATTTTTCATCAAGTACAACCTAACAATCTGACCATGGACCCTTTCCATGTCATCACTACAGACCCAATCTAGCCTGCTAACATCACAAATTTATGTGAAACAGTAGGATATCTCTGAAAATATGCATACCTGTGGTCTCATTCTGGGATTCCAGCGGCAATAATAGGCTGTCCATACTTCCATACGTCGCACGCTGGCCACAGGGAACAGGACATGCTGATGAATGTGGGCTGCGTAGAGAGGATTGGTAAACTCCTCGCACTGGCAGTTGATAAAAGACCAAAGGGAAACTGTCTTTTCAGTCACACCCTGTCCAGAGAAAGACAAAATTAAAATTCAACTGACCTATTATATTCCATTACACAGCATGTAATTGGCCCACTACATATACATGTAACATTTTTTTTTTAGTTGCTAACACCCAATAAAATCACAAAATTCAAATAATCTACACATGCTTGGTTTTTATATATTTATTTACATACTAAAAGTGAATCCATAACATTTGTGATGGATTTTACAACTATAGCACTTGAAACAACCAGACACTGCCCTGCCAGTCAAACTGTATGGCAAGAATGAACACTTTGATGCTGGTGTTTTGGATGATTTAGTCTACAGCACAGACGCAGGAGTATGTCTGTGGCTTATTGTTACGCAATGAAAATGAGTCTGCTGTTCAGTGTTGCTTCTCTTTCTTCAGACATTTTGTTCAATTTCACTCAGCCCATGTCCTCAATTTTTTATTTTGAAACCAAAGCCCTGTGAGTGTCATAACTATCATTATGTGTGTACTGACAAATTTGACAAACATCTTTTGATTGGTGACAAGCTTTGTTTTCTTGCAGTCAATAAGGTAAAATTGTAAATCAGTTGATGCACTTTGAGACAATAAGAAAAATGGACCTAAAAACAACAATAATGATACCATAACTACAAAGTATAGATATTATTCACATCCAAATACCACAGACTTGAAAAACTTCCCACAGCAACTTTGAGCTCGATAATTTGTCCACAAATAAAGTCTTGAGCGAACAAAGGAAAATGCAGTTTCCTCTAGTTCAATCATGATTTATTTATCTATTTATTCCATAAATTTACATTTAATCAAAAGTAGGCAACGCCCACTGTGTAAACATTTGTACTACTATTTCAGTAAACAAAGTCATCCATTTATCTTGAAGATGTTCACTTTGGGGACAGTCATGCACTGACATTGACTGTACTGGTTGCAATTTTATTTGCAAATTTTTCTGCAAAACTTACTCATATGTTCAGAGGCTATCTTGCTCCGTTTTTTGTTTTGTTTTTAGATATCTGTAAAAGTTCACAGTGTTTGATTTTAATTAGACCTTAAATTACATAAACAAGTTGATATTGCAATACTGATTTAACAGAAATACATCTAATAGCATTTTTAAACTTCGGTAAAAGAATGAGATAAAAGCAGTTTTTCATGCAAGTAACTCAATACCTCTTTTTTCCTCTCTCGCTCACAATTAAACAGGAAGGTGCCAAACAAACAACTGTACAGGTGATCCAGTATTGTGATGAGGAAATGCTCATTGAATTCAAAGGCATTGGGAAACTGAAATAGAAGTCATTGTCAAGGATATCAGTAAAGATGGCGATATTAATAGCATTTTTAAAGTGTCCATTATTCTCTTTATCATCTTGTGTCACGTTTAATTTAAATAACTTTGTTGTGTTGGTCTGAAAAGTTCTCTGAAGCCAAGATGACAATAATCATAGCACTATTAAAAATGTCTGATAATACTTGTATATCTATCTCATCGTAAATTAACTTCAAATACCTTTGCAGTATTATTCTACAGTTTTCTTTTCTATTATACTAATGGTAAAAAATATAATTTTCAGTGAACATGAGGTGAGATACAACTAATGAGAACCTACTCTAAATGTTCTGGTATTGAATACAGTTAAGTCTACTTAATTCGATTTCCTGGGGCCATCCTAAAGTGTTCGAGTAAAGAGAGTCTGACTTCCAGTTATTAACAACGGGACAATTATAGAACCACAAAATTTTAATTATTTTATACCAGAATTATTTCCATTCATAAAGAAATTGCAGTATGGCTTCTGGACGTCCCCTTTAACTTAGATTCAAGTCCACGTGTTTAAGTGGATTGTTAACCTTGAAAGTGAAAGCAAAGAAAAGATAAGTAAAGGCAGAATGGTGTTATAGTGTCTAAGTCCTGGAAAAGACTGTATACATGTAGTTCTAGCCCTCAAAAGAACTGTTGATGCGTAGGTTTTAGCACTGACAAGGACCACTAATAAAGATCTAGTCCTAAAAAGGGCTGTTCAGTAACTTTAGCCTTAAAAAGGGCTATTAGTAAAGTTTTTAACTCTGAAAACAGTTAAAGGAAGCCATCACATAGTCTGTGAGGATGTCTATATGAAAGAAATCAACCGCAAGCAAGAAAATGAGCATGATGTAGAATCTGGTCTATTCTGTCACGGTGCTACTAAAATCAAGACAGTGATCATCATGACACAGGTAAAATGCCCTATTGTTTTTTTTTTTTTTGAAATTTTCAAATATATGAAATTTGGCAAAATTGGCATTAAAACAGATACAACACAAAAAGAATGTGCCAAGTTCCCTGTAATGTCAAGGAATGTACATGTATCAAATACGATGAAAATATCTTGGTAAGTTTTGGAGGAGATATAAAATTAGGTTTACAAATAAAACAAAGTTTAAACACCCCCC
>JBCAUA010077028.1:0-10867 GCA_038406235.1 Peronia verruculata
GTCCTCCTCTAATGCCCAGAACAGTAAGAATACAGAAGAAGTAATACGATTTGGATGACACCATAAATGTCTCGCTGACATTCTGGCATTTTATTTATTTATACTTCAAATTTCTAATGACATAAAAAGCAGTATCAGACAAGAACTTACATAGTATTATAGACATACAAGTAGTAGACCCGACAGGCAGGGTTAGCTTCCGGTCCAATTTGACAAGTCTTTTTTGCTTTACGCGCTTCTTTCCTCAGTTTTTTTTTTTTTCTGTTCGTCCTCAGACAGATTTTGTTTTTCTTAAACAACAAACCGCTGAAATAACTTCCCGCTGGAGGCTGAATACTGTAACCGTAGTTCAGCCGTTAGAATGTTATGTTGTTCTATTGGAGCAATGGCCGCCGATAGAGCCTTGAACATGCGCACCGGATCTAGTTACACTAGTATGTCTATGCAAACTACCAATGTGTTGCACACAATAGTATTTTAGGAATACAACACGGCTTTTCAAGAAGACATGTTATCATAGTTTCTTGCTGAATGGAAAATGACTGCCAAAGATAAGAGATACAAAACCAAGCATTGTAGAGAAAGAAAGAAAAATCACGCTTGCTTCTGTTATTTGAAATACATGGAGCAATAGATAAATGAATAATAAACAAAACAAAAAGAAATAAACAAATTAATAGACAAATAAATAAATATGTATAGGTTTCAGAACTTTCTCTCACTCATACTCATATTCATACTCCAAATAACAAGAAAAAACGCGGTTTTTCTTCTCCAAATGCTTGTTTTTTACCACCCTTAAAAGGAAAGTAATTTGGCTGAGGATCAAACCGGCTCATTGACACCTGTGTAATTTCACACACTATTAAGCGAAACTAGCGAAACCCTTCAAAACAGATGTAATACTTACGTTCGGCAAACACTGTGGCAGAGGAAGTCAAACAGAGGAGCACAACAAGTCCAAAGAGTGAAGACATGATGTTT
Organism: Peronia verruculata; assembly: GCA_038406235.1. Lineage (NCBI taxonomy): Eukaryota > Metazoa > Mollusca > Gastropoda > Systellommatophora > Onchidiidae > Peronia > Peronia verruculata. Next base: position 985 of record JBCAUA010077028.1, read on the forward strand.
GTACTTTGAAATCTGCCTCGAATTTCAAGGAAATAGAGGGAAAGGGGTAATTAAAAACAAGTTCGATATAAATCTGACACAACAAAACAAAACAAAACAGAAAAAAAAGGAAAACAAAATCTGCTAGTAATTTTTAAATTTAAAATAAATAAATAAATAAATAACTGTTACTGGTATAACTCCGTGAAATCTTTCACGTTGGAATGAAAACAGCTCGAAAACAAGTTTTACAGGCTGCCTGTTTCTGAAGCAAGATAATAAGTGATTATGATCAAGTAATGGGTACACAGACAAGAAACTTGAGGGGGGAAAAAAAAAAAAAAGCAAGAAGGGAAAATACAGGCAAACAGATAAGAAATCCAAAATGAGACAGAGATAAACATAAAGATATAATCTGAAAATAAAAAAAGTAGTGTAGTGTATATTGAATAAGGGAGAAACTGTTCAACTCTTAACTGAATGTAAAACAAACTCCCTTGTCCTGGTAACAGGCTGGCAAATCAATAATAAACTTTCTTCTGTTTCTGTTTTTAATGTACGATTGTCCTAGTAAGGTAAAACAAACAAACAAAAACAAATAAACAAACAAACAAACAAACAAAAAACCAAACAAAAAAAAAAAGTTAACAGACATTCACATAGCAAAATATAAAAATTATTCAGGCTTCAAATGAAAAATAACCTACCGAAATCAGTCAGCAAAAAGGTGAGACGTTTCTGTGTTGTAAGTTGAACAGTGGTCCACTATTATGCTGTTCTGTCCGATTCATGAAATCTCTCCGGGTTTTATAGCGACCGGTTCACAAATTTCAAAACATGAAATTAACAGATATTATTGATGAAATAATCAAGACGACTGATTTTAATAACAGACCCAATGCTAACTAAACCAACTATGGAAATTACACAATTAACCCATAATGATCTAAATATTTGAAATATTTTGTTAGGCTGGATAGAGGCATTAAATGCCACATCACAACTTCTCACGTAGTCTAGTTTATTATTTGGCCTACTGACCTATACAATTAATCATACTTAACCATTAATGCCATTAATAAATTTAACAATTATAGATATTGGCTTTAGACACAAATAGTCATACACAATAGAAATTGTAACCATAGAGAATAAAAACAGTCTGTTTACTTGATCTTCATCGTCATTAAGTTATAAAAATAGTAACTTTGATTGATGGCAGACTGTCACCTATTGCGTCTGTCACAAATCTGTCTGTTGCCCTACATTGTCTGTCTTTGTCCCGATGTGGATGTGACCATATATGAAAAAACATAATAATCCTATTTTTATGCAGATTATTGTAATGGGTAAGCGTTGTGAAAACAATGCAATCGCAGTGGGGGAGGACTGGTAAGCGACATTGAATTAATCACGGTGAACCCCCTTAATATCTTTTGATTTCTCCCACAATTTCCTGCTACCTTCTTTTAACTCTCTGAAATCACCAATTAAAAATATAAAGGGTTATTAAAACTTCTGTGACACTTTTCTTTTACTCTAAAGTTTGCTGTAGATGTAGTGACAGACAATAACAGGTTTCCATCACTTTGCCCAGGCCTGACTGTTTTTTGCTGAAAGAAAGATCGCTGTGGCCTGCTCCATTATTTCTCCTTGTCAAATACAATGGATGATGAACAAGCATAGTGAAGAAGAAAATCACCACTTCTTCTTAAAAATATGTTATTAAAAAAATCCAAAAAATATTATGTTTTAAAGAAAATGTTTTCATCTTATTGTTACAATTTAATCATTAAAAAAAAAATAATGATTAGTCTTTCAAATAAAAAAAGAAATGTGTTTGTTTGTTTGTTTTCTGGGTTTTTTTTTATACTTCGTTACATCGCTTGTCCAATCACCCTTCATCTCTGGCAAAGGGAAGTAATAGGGCTGGTCATAACGATCACCAATTTCTCCGGTGCGTATTTGCCATCATCTAATCAGTTCAATTGATCTAAACAACGTACAGAATGGTTGCCTTTTTGGTCCAACCTATAGAACACTTGTGTGATATTTCCTTAGAGATGATCAACCTGATCTTGCCAAGCTGCAGCGGCTGAGATAAAAATTCAAGAGGTGATGGTATTGATAGAGTGACACCCTTATCTAAAAGATTTGAATCTCGCACTTTTATGTGGAAAGGAAAGCATTTTTTTTTCATCTCAACCACACCAAGGGCGAATGAAGGTGATTCCTTTAACTGACAGCCACAAGTTGAATCACCCGAGCCCAGATCAGGGGACAATAATTTTGAAAATATGGCTGCTTTCAATTTGTGTTTCCATTTTGATCTGCGAAATGTATCTTTTGTTTAAAAAGATTTGTGTGTGTGTGTGTGTGTGTGTGTGTGTGTGATTTTGTTTTGTTCTTTTGTTTTTGTTTACATCAAAATCCCAAAAGAAAGAAAAGAAGAGACAAACAAATAAGGAAACAACTAATAACAAACAAACGTGCAAACAAACAAAAAATAATAAATAAAATTAGGTCACAAACATTGAATATATGATTTTGTTTTTCAAGCCTCAGAGAAAATTGAAATTCGGTTTTGAGTTAAGGTAGGATTCATATGGCCACTGGTCACTACAACACACAGGACAGCCTCTAAAGTAGGCTGCCTATTCAGGGTCAAATGAAGCACACACCATAATGTAGCCTATGCGATCTATCCACTGCCCTAGAAGGTAGAGAGACAGACCACTGAACGGTCAAAACAAGCCTTATTTATTGTCTACGCTTAAATAAAAATAATCATCCTAATTCCCCTAGTGTTCTAATGGGAGATTGTTGTGCTCAGTCCTTTTACTTCCGTTTATCAGACAAGGATTGAAAAAGTAGAGGAAACAGAAAAATATATCCACTTTTGTGCCTTTCCTTGAAACATACACCATGAAAGATTATACAAAATATGGTATAAAACGGATGTTTTCTTCATATTGTTATAATTTGATCAAATTTTTTGGCAGTCAATCTTTCAGATGACAAGAAGTAAAGGGTTTTTCCCTCTTTACACTGTTAGCTCACATGTCTTTTGTCGGGAGGAATTGGGGTGGTGAAAATTATCTCCCATTGCACGAATACTTCTTTTGGGAGGGGCAGATAATCTATGAAAAAAATCTCCCATTCGTCCTGTCATACAAAACTACAGTTTTGGTATTCCATACTGTTTCTATAGTCAGTAAGATAAAGAATGATGTAGCTACTGAGATAAAGCCCAGCTCATTATTTGATAAAGTCTTCAAAATTGCTAAAACTGCTGAGCTGGAAGCCAAGTTTGTTGTTGTTGTTGTTGTTGTTGTTGTAGGTGTTGTTGTTTTGGCAAATTTTTCCCCAGCACCGCATGCAACTCCATATCTTCAGACGTAAGAGGATGCTTTACTGATGTTTCTTTCCAAAGCAAGTAAGCTGTGGCTCCATTTTTGTAAAAATATATCTCACTTGTATTAACTGCATTATTGATATTATTATTTGCTTTTGTGTCTTTCTCGCATGTATCAAGATTTGCTGAAATGAGAACAACACAGATCAAGGCAATTATAAACCTTTCTTTTTTCGCCTTAGCATGACCTCATATTTTCCCGTTTATACCAATTAAAATACGTTTTTATAGACAGACAGAATGCAAAATTATTGTCAAAGAAAAATAAAGTAAAAACCACAAGTAAGATGTTGTCTGCGGATGGGGATAACTTCGCATATTTTGTTTATATCAGAAATGGGCACTATTATTTGAACCTTGTTTTGCAGCAATGAAAGCATCTATTCTTGCTTCACATTTTTTATCCGCCCGATATTTTCACATGCTGTTCAAATTTTATGGATAAAATGCAACGACGAGGCATGCCGGCAGATCCAGAACCGGGCTGGCTACTCGGGAGTTTGGGAGTTTCCCGATGGGCCGGTGCGTCAGTGGGCCGGTGGGCCGGTAGGTATGTGGGCTGGAGGGACTTCTATGTCCCAGGTGGGCCGGTTAAATTAGCAAACTCCCTGGCCGATTTTTCGAGCCAGTCCGGCCCTGCGCAGATCTTACTGTAAGGAGACGCCTTTCTCTTTGTGTTACTAATAGAGATTTAGGAAATTCACATGAAAGATTTTTTAAAATACATGTATAACATAGATGGTATACCACCATCATTCCCGAAACAATCAACTCCAGGTGGAACATGTCTTCATTGATTTCTGAAGAAGAAAATGCTAATGTATTATTATAGTCCTTGAGGTGCTCTCTGGCCTTCTTTGCCTTCTTATGATTTCCAGTAAACAGTTCATGCAGGACAAAATGAAAAGTGATAGCGCCAGCTAGCTATCGTGTCCGCTGCCACACCTTTCTATTTTCAGCTTGAAGAAAACACCACAGTATGAATGCATTACACATTGTCGATTCGTCCTAAACAGTGAGTGATAGGCCTACCTCGATATATATAACGTGCATGTACACCATACTAGTATGTCTATGGGCAACTGTCAAGAACGTTGAACTGGTGCACGCTAAAGTTTTCGATTTGGCCACTCAAAAGTATCAAATGGGAGATCGTCCTGACCAGCCCAGTTGCTTCTCTTTGCCAGACATAAGAAGTGTTGAGCAGGCAGTGTAAAGAAGAAAAATGTCTTGTCTTCCTGTTACCCCAAGAGATAAACCAGCGAAAAAAAAAATTGATAGAATCAATACAATTAAAAGAAATATTTTTCTTACACCATGAATTTTTCGGAATTGTTCATGATGCAAGTTTCAAGCAAGAGCGCAACAGTGATTTTTTTTTCTCTCTTTCTTTGCACTGCTTGTTCAATACCACTTGGGTTTAGCAAGAGGGAAGATAATAGGACTAGTCAAAATAATCTCCCATTGAGGCGAACGGTGACGATACTTATTAACACTGCCAGTTCCAATGAGACAAAATAAGATAATAATTAGAAAGGAAAGATAAGATATATATGCTTCTAAACTTCATATTTCTCCAAAACAAAATAACATTGACATTTACAGAGACACAACAATACATATATATATATATATATATATATATTTTAAAAAAAAAAAAGAAAAGTTACATGCGAACAAAAAATACCGTGAATACCACTAGAAAACTTAAAGACGGGGGACACAGTGGCTCTGTGGTATGGCGTCTGCTCATGGAGAAAACAGGCCGGGGTCGACTCTCGGGTTCTGCATCGGGGGATGGAAGGACAAGAAGATCGAAAACCCGCATTTTGTCAGTGACTCATGGGTTTCCTGGCTTTTTGTGGGTAGGGAAGCCGATGTCTAGCCTTCTCGGATAAGAGCGAATATATTTTGCAGATCCCGTGTGTACGTTACGCATGTTAAAGAATCCTTGGCAGTTGAAAATCGATGGAAGAATAGGCTGAGTGCCGCTGTCTGGGCAAAATTTCCAAATTCCAAATGTCAACCCACAATAATGTCTCAGCAAAAATTGGCAACTTTTAAAAGCCGAGATAATCCTATTTTCTTAGGATTGAAAGGCTTAAGAAAAACAATCAAAGACTCATGGAACAAGGCCGAGATAATCTCTATGTGTAATAAGATTGAAAGGCCATATAACAACTTGAACTCCAGGAACATTGTCTCAGCTTGATAATCTTACCGATATCGCTAATGGCAAAAAAGAATTTCTGCAACTCTGAAATTAGTTTTCCTATGAAGCAAATGCCCAGTTCTTTCGGGATATTTTAACTGGTTATAAAATGGGCGCGTGGAACGTTCCCGAAATTTGTTAAGATTTGATATACAGGCCTCTAGGTATAGCTTTAAGTACTCATAATTTCCTTTAACAATTTCACTCACTTTTTGATACATCTATTTTTTCTTCATCTGTAGAACGTTTAAAGGTAAAATTACTAAACAAATTGATTTGAAAATACACAAAAATGTATAAGCCTTTGATTGAATCATAGGCGGGGATATTGGTCGAAGATACGCCACTTTCGTTGAATCTGTGAGGAAATTGTCTTAATTTTGACTTCAATACATGCGGCGAAGGGGAAGAAAGAGTTCGACTTTTTACTCCTGACAGTTTTTAAAGTAATGAATTTTACCAAGACTTAAAAATAAAAAGACACTTAGCCCTTTTGGCAAAATCAAAATCTCATAGACTCACCTTTCGTAATGACGTTTCCAGGTTTGACAAAAATTTCGAGGACTTTTTTTTTTACCAGAACAAATACGAGTCTCTTTTATGCCAGTAATTTACCATAGAAGAGATAGAAAGAGAGAGAGAGAGAGAGAGCGAGAGAGAGAGAGAAAGAGAGAGAGAGAGAGGAAAGAGAGAAGGCAGAGATCAATCACAAGAGAAAGACGGAAAGAAAAGAAAAAATAAGAAAAGAGAGAGAACATATAAGGGGAAAAGAAGCAGTGATAAAAGAAGAAAGAGAGAGAGAGAGAGAGAGAGAGAGAGAGAGAGAGATTGAGCGGAGGGACAGGAGGATGAAGAGAAAGAAAGAATCCACGTCTAATTTGTAAACATAATTAGGTTTCAGATCTTCTGCAGGATCATCAAGCTCTCATAAAAACCATCATCAGAAGAGAAACGAGCTTTCCTTATCAAATATTAACGACTCGATTGATCTGTGCCCCTGTACGCTGTGTGTCAACTGGCCATTTCTCCCTCGCCACAGATTAAATAAACATTGTTGGAAATGAGAAGAGGGACGACACAGACATTGAGTAAAAGTTTCATCTTGCACTGAAAAAATAAAATTTAAAGAACATGCACTGAGTAAAATTTTTATTTTGCACAGAAAAAAAGAGCATGGAAATTTCAAAGCTAGTGTTAAACAAGGCAGTGAATCAAATTTGCAGTTGAGTTATCTGCATTAAGGAATACACACGACATAGAGCAAATTCATACAAACATACCCTCGCCTACCCCTATCTCCCCTCCTTTTTTAAACATACATATGAGATGAGAGACGATGAAATCAGGCCTCCGTCAAATTTTGAGCATATAGAGTAGAGTTACTGGTTTCACTGAGAAGATTATTCATTTTCCTTTCTGTGTATGCAAAATTTTTGGCTCTACCTTAAATAGAAATTAAGATATTGGCAATTAAATCAAGGGTTGACCTGTTGCTGTAGTTGAATATATGAGAAAATGGCGATCATTTTTAGTAAATCCATATTAATCTTTGTTAGGCCATGTCACTAAATTACATTCTTTGGGCCTTTACTCTATCTATTTATGTAAATTTGATCCTGAAATGTATTTTTAGATTGATATAGGAGGCTTCTGTGTAGAAAAAAATGTGTTAAAATTTATTTACTGTTGGAAAACACCTGATTTCTCTGGTCGCCTCAATTTGACCAGCGCCTGATTCCACCGTGTCGTGTCTCATACAGTTGACGATAGACAGACAGACAGGGAGACAGACAAACAGAGATACTGACATGCAAGCAAAGAGATAGACAAACAGAAGATAGTCCCTTAACATTAATATATATCAGAGATGCGTTTTATTAATAATACGAGTGATTATCCCAATTATGCCATGAAATGAATTACAGATTACTAAAAATAACGTAGTTCTGTGGCGCCATAGCAGCCTAACATAGCATTGTAGCTCTGCCTGCATAGCGCCAGAAGCTGTCTCGCGAACTACTCTAACAAGATATCTGGCTGATATAAAGTCATTATCATATAAAAACTTTCCACTGGTTCTTAAAGATAAGGGGAACAGCAATGGCACTACAGAAGTATGTCATTTGATTGCTTAATCAAGAGACAAGCAATGTCAAAGATTTCTTGTACCTGAATCAATATCACTAATAACGTAGCTAATCTGCTATATGGACAAAAAACATTCGCTGATACTTCCACGAATTCCAAAGCCATGCAAAGGAAAATCCTTTCCCTCTATCCAGAACTAATTTTGTCAAAGAAAACAAAATCTGATGAAAGGAAAAAGGACTGCCCAATCTACCAACTTACAGCAGTGCCGAAAAATAAGTGTTAAGCCCGTTTTTAATTATTCATAAACAATGGTAAGCTAAATTTCTATTTTTTTCTTCTTCATTTTTCTTTGGGTAGTCTTAAGTTTCTCACACTTCAAATATCTGTCACTGACAAAAACAAACAAACAAATAAACAAACAAACAAACAAACAAACAATCAGGAAACAAATAAACAAACAAATAAACAAACAATATATCTAATCATCTGCACAGTTTCCCATCTATATTATAAAATTGCAAGAGAACCCACAATAGGCTTATGGACTCGAAAACTGCTGAACGGATCCATCGAAATCTGGCACACGACATTGGTGCTTATAGATCTGTGTATCTATGCACATAAACACACACACAAAAAAAAGCTTATTTTCTTTGACGTTATTCTACAAATGCGATAACAACTGAATAACAAACTCGCTAGTATGCTTGATACGGCGATAGTATGAGGCGTTCAAAACACGTTTTCTTTGAGTAACATTCAGTTTAATTAACCAAAATATTAACATAACATAGAGGTGCGCACTCTTTGCCATACACTCTAAGTCACAGGGCTATATAACAAAAAAATCTCTCACAGAGGACCTGGATTCTCTTCTAGAATCTATATAAATGTTTATGGCAACTTTCAACTTTGCACCACCGTCGAACCTCATTGTTTCGTGTAACTCTCAAATACGGTTTGACCAGGGCCTGTGTAGTGTATTAAGGTATCTTAATCCTAAATCTTTACTGTAGAGTCTGATTGTCTGAACTTCAGACGGGATTAAGCCATGGCATCTTTCTGTTTCTTGGTTTTGTTGTTTGTCATTTCATGCATGATACATGGATTATGTTATAAAAAAAAGAGAGTTTATGTATCAAATAACATGATTTTAAGTATGAGTGTTTGTTTGTGTTGGGGTTTAACGACACATCAGCACGATCTCGGCTATATTGTCAATCACAGTCAGATAGACCTTTTCACGTCAAAGAGAAGAGAGGAAAGAAAGCAGGACAGAAGACAGGAGCAAGGAGAGGAAGAAGAGATGTCGAGGATGGCACTCCATGGGAGACACCCCACCGATGGCGGGCTTACACCACCTGCAGGTGGAAGCATAGACCTACTTATAAACTGCCGGGGGATTTATAACAGAAAAGAATTTGATACCGGAGAAATAAGGTATGAAGATGAAAATTGAAGCCGATGGGAATGGTGTGCGTGCAGGAAAACGGAGTGAGTAACTGAAAAAAAAAATTAAAACAGAGAAGATACGAACGTGTGGAATAGTGAAAATATTTTCATCATAAGAAGAAGTATCTTAACGGAGGGTGTTGGAGAGGCGCGGTTATAATAGTCTCTTGTTCCTCATTTCGAATTCCTCATTGTGGGAAATCTCCTAAGACCGTATGCTCTTTTGGTTTGCTTTGAGAAGATTTGCAAGAAAACTCAACCATTTTAGCAAGGTGTGACTGTGACAATCCTTAAGTGCAAAGATTCAACTGTGTCACACGTCTTTTTTAAAAAAAATAGTAAGAATAAAATATACACAATTGTACAATGAAAAATACGCTGACACATTCACATTGAAAAGGATGAGAAATGTCATTTTCTGGAGATTTAATTCCACTCTTTTTTTCCTCTCTAAGTAATTCTTAAACAAATCTCTGGTTGTGGGGAACTTTCTTTAAATTTCGGATATTACACTTTATACTAAATATTAATGAGAAATGTTCGGGCACTCAGTACATTTCAATATATTTTTGTAGTGAATGCTCCATTGTAATCAATATGTAGATGTATTGGAGAGGTAATTATGCGTGAACAACCCAGGTATCTGATCAAACGTATTTCACACACACACACACACACACATACACACACACACACACACACACACACACACACACACACACACACACACACAC
>JBCAUA010077050.1:0-10866 GCA_038406235.1 Peronia verruculata
CGGCGGCGAAGCAGAGGAAAATTTCTGACTTTTTTGTGATAACAGTTTGACATCCCTGAGTTTATAACAAGGAATAACCATAGCCTACATAACACCATGCCTGCATAATGAAAAGGCAGGATGATGACACACTGCCCAAAAGGCAGTGAATGATGTCATTGTCATGTGAACTGAAGGACACTAATTCTTAAAATATTGTTAAGATCAGACTATTTTACATCTAGTGCAGTCATGGTTAAAGTAAATAATAGTATTTTGCCTTAACAGTCTTAGTAGACTTATCCTTCGTTTATAAAAAAAAAAAAAAAGGATGTTGTGAAAATCTCAAATTTGTCCCAGAGGAATTTGAATTTCTGTGTTCAATTGGTGATAGATCTAGATCCAGTCTAGAGATTTTGTTGATTTTGTAGAATATCATTTTCCATGCAGTATTACTATTAACCTGCTATGTTCATGATGTATCCCAAATTCCAATGGTAAATAGCACAGAACTAGATCTATGTGACAATGGTTTAAGAACCTGGTCATGGGAAACAAAAAAGTGGGCTGTCAGGTGGACAGGCTCTTCTCTTTGGCAGATTGGTAGATTCCACAACCTGATGATTCCACACTGTTATGATTGTTTGATACCGTCAGTTATGTGTGTGTCTTTATGTGTTGAAATTAGATCTAACAAGACCATGTGTGATCAATGTTTCCATGGCACCGTGGCTAATCCCAAAATACCTCATACACGTGCAAATGCTTACTATTCTTGCACAGTGGTGACAGATAATCTAAATAGCACCTTTTTTTTTTTTTGGACAGGAACATGATGAAACCGCACCAGAGTCTCCAGATGTTCATTTTGAGCCCATTGTCAAGCTTTCTCTTGTGGAAACAAAAACTTTGGAGGAAGATGAAGAAGTTTTGCTCAGTTTGTGAGTTTCATTGAATTAGTAGTGACTGACTCTGATGCTCATTCCCCGTTATGAACATATTTGAACCCTAAGTATTTTTTATATTTTTAAAATTTTTGTATATTTCATTTTATTTATTTATTTTGCTTGTAAGGAAATGTTATTTTGGACAGTAGAGTAAGCCTACTTCTTAGCGTGAGGAAATACTTGTTAAGTGTTAATCAGTTAATGTGTTTTTGGTTCTATATTTAAATTTTAATCAAATTCTGAAAATAAATTGACTTTATAATGGTCTGATTTTCAACTTTATAATCAAAGACAAACATTAATTTTCATTCATTGTTTCTACTCAGGAGAGCAAAATTGTTTCGCTATGATCATGAAGCAGAGCCAAAGGAATGGAAGGAAAGGGGGACAGGCGACTGTAAAGTTTTGAAGCATAAACAGAGTGGTCTGATACGCATTCTCATGAGGCGAGATAAAACTCTCAAAATATGTGCCAATCATTATAGTAAGTAGCTGGTATATTGATTGTCATGGATGTGTAATTTATACCATACATGTGAAAGGAAAATAGCACTCTTGTAGATTTTAACAGTCAAGTTCATTGACAGGGAAGTTCATTGTGATAAAGAATGACAAAAGTGAAATATGTTTGATCCTCTGTCCTCATTCCAAAACTGTAAATTGTCAAGTCAAAGTGACCTGAATTATTATTTTGATTGAGTGACGATTTGTAACGCTGCTTTCTTATAAACGCTCTCAAAGCCCAAAGCTTTCATTATAGATTAAAAAAAAAAAAAACAGTAAATGTGTCACCATCAATTTAACTGGGATATCTTTGGTAGCCTTGAATTAGTGGGCATCTAATTTCATTGTTTCGCATCTGGAAAATATATGATGTGATGTTATATCATTCTCTGTTGTCATTTTTTTTTTTTTTTTAATTGTGTGAAAAGGGGCTCGTGGCAGATTAAATTTATCAGTAGGGAACTTCAAGCATTTGTTGTGCAGCCTCAAAAGTGTATATTATTATATAGAGCTGATTTCGAGGGACAGAATGGCAGAATGTCAATTTTCAATCTTGAGGAAGAAACATATGGCATCAGTTCTAATCTTTCTCAGTTTTAATATCTTTAGTAAACATAAAACTTCATGTTTGTGAATTATTACAGTCTATCCCACAATGGAACTGAAGCCAAACTGTGGTAGTGACAGAGCCTGGGTATGGTCTACGACTGCAGAATTTGCTGATGAGGAATGTAAAGAAGAGGTCCTTGCCATAAGATTTGCCAATGCTGAAAGTAGGTTATACTTTAGAATTTGTTACTTGCTTTCACAGTTCTAGGTTTTAATCCTTTTCCAAATCTTGATGATAAGGTGATAGTTTTCCCATTATCATCATGTTTATATCCCATGTTTAACTAGCTCAGTGGAATTTTAGATTGTATGCAAATGCTAATCCAGTCAACTCCAGCACTTTCAAATTAATTTAAATACATGGCACAAAGTGAACTCCCTTTAAATCATTCAAACAGCGATATCAAACTTGTAATCTAAGCCAGAATTCCAACTTTTTGTTCTTTGCTGACATTTCTAGTTTCGGCTGATCAGCTGCTGACTTTTGCTCAGTTCACGAGGCAATCCTGGTTATATAATAATTACTAATGCAATATGTCCAAAACAATAGCAATGGAACCGGAAGTACGACAGAAATTTATGCATGCTCCAGCCAAGAGTCTGAATTGCTGTTCGGTGGCTGTTCAGAGATTGAGATTGAAGTTAGTAGCAATAAGTTCCTCACATCTGACAATATGAAGTTGAGTGGTTGTGTAAGAGTTGGTGAACAATCAGCACATCAGAGTAAAGACAATAGATCTAACAAATGATATTTCATGATCTAGATTTATTTTTGTTCAGTGATTATGATGATGGTACTGCCTGCAAGTTCTTGGATTTCTATTAGTTATATATCTTATAATCCCCATCCCAGGTTCCTGTAAAAACTGACAAATTTCTCCCAACACAAGGCAAACATCTCCTTACATGATAAGCCTAGAAGCGAGTTGTCTAACCGGACTGCAGTCAACAGCTGTTGTAAAATGAGGGGGGGTCTTTTGTGACAACATTTTCAGACTTTTTAGTGAAAACGGTTTGACATCCCTGATTTAATGTCGCGAGAAAATTAATGAGTAAAAATGGGAGTCATTTTGTAGTCAGATGTAGAATCTAGTGTAGCTCTAGAACTTCAGGGCTGCCAGAAAATATAGATTCTCCTGATTTTTAACCCATTCAGGACCAAAATGCCTGATAACGCCCGCTACAAGTTCAGTGCCGCATCACCCGCAGTGTATAGTGTTTACTTTTGCTTTCTTTACAAACGAATGTCTAGCCTTAGATTCGAAATCTCACTTGAACTTAGGGTAGAGTGTTCAAGAAGTCACCACCGAATTTTGCCATATTGGAACAATGCATTTGATAGCTCCAGTCATTGAAGATTGCATTATATGCTGGACCGTCACATTATGATGAAGAAACAGGGGTTTTCGACATGGACAAATTTTAAACATATTTAGAGGAAAAAAGTCACAGTGATGATGAGGAAATCTGATCTAGATGTTATGGTTTTTATAAGCTTTGCAACCTCCTGTAGTGGTGGTTATCTCAGCTGTCCACAACCGTGATGCAAAAATATCATGACACTATTGTGTTATGTGATCATCTGCCATCATCACAAATCTCCTGATCTAGATGTAGATGTCGATCTAGTAGTAAAGATGTAGATCTATGTAATAAAGCAGGTGCACTTGCTGCTGAATTTTATTGTTTTGGCACTGTTAAACCCCAAAAGAAGTGCATTTATCACATTTAGTGTTGATTTCTCAACAAACTGGGCTTGATTTCAGGCAAAAAAAAACATGTAAAAATGTATTTTATCTTAATTCTCTTTATCTACAACCACTGGAGTATTCATCCCTATTATCTCCTCTGAGCTAGTCTTTCCTGCTTTGAAAATGCAGCTTCCTGGGTACTGAAAGTAAACCCCGGACATCTAGGAATCTATGCAGATCCGGAAGTTACTAAATTCAAAGGTTGCGGCGAGCAGTGTCAGACACTTGATAGAACTGTAGTATTATGTGGTCTCTTGGAATTTCAGGAGTGCGAGTTGTATTCTCATGCTGTCACTTTCAAAGCAAGATTTTATGACCACTCATTACAGCTAAGTTTCCAGTGAAACCAACTCACATCTTTCATTCAGTTACATCAAATTGCATTTACAATCACACTTCCTTGTCCTCCATGCAGTGGACACGCAGTGATAGCCTACAAAAAAAAGCCAATGATGGCAGATTTTTTAGAACTCTTTTAACTTGCTGCTTTGCATTTTAGGAAAAGTCCTCATTTTCGTTCCTGAAATCCTTGATTTGGGCCCATTTGATTAGAACCCCGAAGTGTTTGTTAATCCAGTGGTTATTTGTGTTTTTGTGAAGTTATTGACACATTAAAGGCATCAATTTTTTTGCCATATATTTTATTTCACAAGACTAGATTAATCAGTTAGATGTCTTGAAATCAGAGTAATACATAAAAAGTTGGAGGAAAGGTTAACTATCAAATTTTATTTTCTTCCACAGATGCTCAGAAATTCAAGTCTGTTTTTGATGAATCAGCTATTGAGATGGGAAAAATCCTCAAAACTAAGACAGTAATTTCAAGTGAGTGGTTTGGCTGTCATTTACCACTATACAGGGATGTCAAATTTCCTACTTTAGTAGGATTTCCTATCTTTTGGCTGTCAGTAATTTATTTCTTAATCCAGTATTATTAACCATTAACGTACTTCAGTTTTATGTGCTCTAAAGAGTATGCCAGGAACTTTTTCTACTTTTTAATGGAGACAGATTGACATCCCTGACTATATTAGTGCTCTCGTATGTTGTTGTTGATATAAAAATATATCAAGAAGACCAGGGAAGAGTTTTGAAACAAGGTTATTTTTTTTAAACATTGCTCATGGATTCTTCTTAATATCATAGTGAATGCCTTATATTTTTATGCATAGCATCAACCTGATTGTCTAACAGGATTTAAGTTGTCATATTTGTCCTTACAATTGTGTGAAATTGTACCTGTGTGGCTGTTTATTTTTATACTGGTGTTCATATTTGCTTTTCATTTCTGCTCTTCATTCTCTTCCATAATATCGAATCAGATGGGGAAACAGATGCAGAGAAGAAAGATGATGAAGACAAGAAAGAAGAAGCAAGCTCTAAAACTGGAGATGCAGAGACAAACAAAAGTAAGGAGACGGATGAGTTATCTGGCCAGCTGAAAGATTTGAAAGTCTCAGGATCAGAAGAGTCAGAAAAACCAACCAGTGAACCAGATGGAGAAAAGAAAGAGTGACCTCCGGGTCCCTCTTGCGTGCGTTTTTTTTTTTTTTTTTAACGTTTTATGTTACATTTTGTAACAGTCCATGCCAATCAGTCATATGTTGTACGTGTATTTTGTACTAAGTCATCCTTTTTCACCCAAGGTTGTGGGATGGGGTGGGATAAGGTAAAAAGGATCTTACTACCCATTATGTGTACTGTATCAGTATGATTTTGCTGTGCAACCTCTAGATTAGAAAACATGCATTCGGTTTATGGTGCATTGTTCCTTTCCCTATTGGGGTGTACCAAGAAGAAAAAATAGAACCAAAGTAAGCTTAACTCTACCATCAGTTCTTCTCATGAACTAACACCAAAATTGAAAATTTTGTGGGTTGTTATTTTGTTAATTTAAAAAGTAAGATACAATAAGTATATGCAGGTCCTTGAAAATATCAAAATATGATGACTTTCCTTGTACAAGGAAGTCTTATCAGTAATCTGGTGTTTTTGAGGATTACAAAACAGGATAGCCATCTGCAGGAGGCTGAAAGGTATAAAGAGAAGATATTGCAAATTTGAAAGTCTGCCAAATTTATTTATGTGAAGTTTTCTTATCAGGGTTTTAAGAGAACATAGTGTATGTTGCAGTAATATTTCAAGTGATGCTCTCCTGTATTTGAGTACCATCATGTCCAGCTGTTTCATCATATTTGAAAACCAATACTGGAGTATTATATTTATGAGTTAATTGACACTATGCTATCTTTCAGTATGAATACCATCAGTTTTAATCATTGAAATCAAGGGATGGTTATTACATCAGGGGTATCAATCTGTCTCCATAAAAAAGTAGGAAAAATTCCTGCCATAATCTTAAGTAACATATAAAAAAAATTCAAGTGTGTTAATGGTAAATGATAATGGATTTGGGACCATCAGAGAAATTACTGATGGCCAAAAAGTCTTTTCCTACAAACGTAGGAAATTTGATAACTCCCTACATTGAGAGTGGGATAAAGTTACAAGCACAATGTGCCGATTCCACTGATGTTAGATTATTATGTTATATTTGTGACTGGGGCATTAAATACCAAAGTCAAAGTCTGGCTTATTTTAATATAAATAGGAAAATACAGAAAGTTAGTTTTGAAAGAAGAAATTGGTAGTGATGTTTTGGAGCCTGGAAATTTGCCTACTCTGGTGAGAGAAAAAAGTTCTTGGATCTTTGGAAAGTGGAATCGGCCTTGGTTATGTTTTTTATCTGTTTTTCAACGGCCTGGAGGTGGTTATTTTGGACACAGTGACTAAGAAAATCAACAGGATAGAAAGTAGGCTGTAATCACCTAAATGATTGAAAGAACACAGATCATGTTTTTTTTTTTTACATTGTCCGTGAAAATGTTATTTGTCCTATAGTAGTAATTTGAATCTTGTTACCTTATGCTATTTCCTTTTCAGTTGTAATAATTACTGGAGATTGCTTTTGACCAACCCCATTACCTTGCCAGAAACAAAGGTCCCTGAGCAACTACAGTAAAGGGGCAAAGATTCATTTTTGCACTTGTTGGTTGAAGCGTATGTCATGAAAAAGTTCCATGATGTATTGAAAATATTTTAGCTTAATAATTTTATCAGTTTTTTGTTGTGATCAGTCATTCCGGTGATCAGTAGGTAGCAAGATTGCCAACTCTTCTGGAAAAACCAGGATTTTCCAAGATTTCAAGCAAAATTCCAGGCACATAGAAAAGTGCTTGAAATCCAGATTTCTCATAAATTTAATAATGGCAACCATGAAAAACACAATGAACAAAACTACGAGATTTTTGTTTAGCCACAGGTATGAATGTATTCTCTACGCTTTTGATCGGGCATCATGTAATATGGCTTGTCACTTCATTTCAAGAGTATCCAGTGAAGATCAGTGTCACTTTGAGTGTCTCGCCCATAGATCTATATGTCTGTCAAAGTGCCAACCTCCACTCCATATTGCCTTACCTCATATTTTGAAAAGAGTGTGAAGGGATGGGGTAAGGGTTATGCAATCCTACTCCTAGCCTATGTAATTGGCCCCATGTCTACCCGACTAGTAGGTTCCCGACTTCACGGGGCGAAAGCTAACCAGTGAGTCTACGGAATGCTGCAACCTTAGATCTGTGAAGTGTGGCACATGTGATGCCACACTGAGACAAGAACTACCAGTATCACAGATTTCTCACCCTCCTATCCAACCCTGCTCTTCTTTGCATCATATCAGAACCATACCTTTTGAAGAAATGTTTTATTCCAGAAGGCCACCACCAGCTGTCCAGATTGGGAATAAGGGAAGGATGGGCAAGGGGTAAAGACATGGGGGGGGCTTTCAATGATATTCCTAATGTTATGCCATATCTTAGCTTGCTATAATTAATTACTGATCCCATTCCCAGTCATGCTGGATTTTACTACAAATTCCATCCTGGATGTTGTTCACATTTCACCACTTGCATTGGCATAACGTGTATTGTTAGCTTCTCTATCAGCTACAAAGAGCATATCTATCTCAAATACAAACAAGAATATTTTGTGGAGTTTACAGGCCTGAGATTTAGCAAGCCAGGCTAAAGAGCCAGCCAGGCTCCAAACCTGGGAAGTTGAGGTTGCTAGAAAATCTTTCAGGTTGCCAGACCCTTCGTTCGAAAATGCAGTTCTATTTTAAATTGTCTTACTATTGCTAATAAACAATACTTTCAAAAACAACACTGTTTCTGCTGATTTTTTTTTTAGAAAACAACTTTATTCTCTGTTTTTATTGATATACCACTCAGGTATCGTCTCCTCAATCTTCAAAAAGCTGAAGCAGCGTTGGTCTGCCTTCTTCAGGCCAGCAAAGTCTTCATCAACTAACCCAGCACCGAGACTTTCCAACAGATCTTCTTCATCATCACTGTCTTCCTCTCTTTCTCCCTCATCTTCCCCAGACTTGAGACATTTCTCTGATCTCCTCCTCTCCCCCTCTCTCTCTCTGAGTGATCATCCGCCTCGAGCCGCCCTGACATTGAAAAACCCTTGACAGAACCCCACTTGCGCATTCATCGTAGTTTGCAGAGTCACGACCTTTTACCTGCAATAACTAAAAAAATTACCCGTAAAACTGAACGAAACTTTCAATGAAACAAAATAAGGTGCTTATTGCTTACCGAGGGTTGTGTCGTCCGCTTGAGATAGATAATACTTAATAGGTCCAGACACGCTCCACATCTGAGCCAAGATTCTTTTTTTATTTAGAATAATTTTTAAAAAAAACTATAATACATCCGTACGAAATCTCTACCAGTGGCGGTAATTTTTAGGTCACCAGCTGGGCGAGTGGTGCCATAAATTGAGTTTGCCAGGCGCTATTTTTAGGGGCCATTGGCAAGTTGGTGAACGTTGAATCTCAGGCCTGGTTTACTTTAGGTCAAACTTTCAGACCAAGGAATTAATTGTATGTAGTAACCATGCATTATTATGTACATATTTCCTGGACTAGCTTTGCATAGAAATAGTGTGTATTTGATAATATGTGGAAATATCTGTTGTGTGCATAGATTCTTTGATTGGATACTGCAAATAAGGTTTAGCAGCAGATTCTTTTCGTAAAATGCTTGATTTAGATCAAAAATACTTGATTTTTTTGTTCAGGAGAAATTCCTGATTCTATCATGAATGGATGTGACGACCCTGTGTAAAGGAAACAGAGGTAGCACGTGTGAATGCAGAGGAGGGTTGTAAGCAAAAGGCTTTTAAGAAAATGCCTTTCACGGGAAATGAAAAAGCATGTTTTTGTTTTTTTTTGTGCATTTCAGGTATGAGCAATTTGAAAGCTGTAGGTGTATTTTGGGACATAGAGAACTGCCATGTTCCCAAAGGCAAATCAGCCCTAAAAATTATTGAACGAATCAGACAGCTGTTTTTCCATGACTGCAGAGAAGCTGAATTTATTTGTGTTTGTGACATCAACAAGGAGTCGGACACCACAATAAAAGATTTGAATGATGGCCAGGTATGGTATTGCATGTCTGTTTGTGTTTTATCAGTCTCATGGTTCTAAAATAAAATATTTCACAGGTCAGAAAACTACACAGAAAGAAAAAAATCAAAAGTCTTAATGAGGAGGAAAGAGTGGTAGAATTTTTCACTCACCTACTTCCACCAAGACATATGAGATGATAAACTGATCTTTGAAGAAGTGTGTTATATTCTTGTAAAACATGAAATTGTTTGCTAAAGTTTAGTATCGAATATAGTTGATTTCTTCAGTTCACAAATCATGTTTATAACAGTTGTAGTAGTTGAAGGATTCAGTTTTCATTCCACTGCCTTTTTTTTTTTTCTTTTATTTGAAAAAAAAAATCTATGTCCTCTTTTCCCAGATTAATGTGGTTCACATCAATGCCACTGCTAAAAATGCAGCAGATGACAAAATCCGACAGAGTCTGCGAAGGTTTTCAGACTCACATCCTCCAGAAACAAAAGTTATCCTTATTTCTAGTGAGTTTACCTCCAATTAGGCCACTTACTGTTTTACTGCACTGTGTTTTTACATTTTTCTGGGCAACTTATTTTGAACACTTTCGTTTTGAACTAAGTCATGAGGTAATACTAATAGAACCAAATTGCCAGAAAAGTAATATCACCACTTTTCAAGAATTGGCCATGACAGGAAGATGTTTCAGCAGGTTTTTATTCTAGTTAACGTGCATAGTTTTGTTTTCTTTAGTATATATAGCGTGTGTAAAGTAATAATATCTTAATTACCTCTCACTATGGGAGTTCAACTAACATAGGTGGCATATTTCTATCTCAGGTGATGTAAACTTTGCCTCTGATTTGTCTGATCTCCGGCATCGAAAAAGATTCCATGTCATTCTTATACACAAAGCACAAGTTAGTGAAGCATTGCTGGCTTGTGCTACAGAGCATCATCAGTATGAAGACTTAATCAAAGACCTCCCAGATCGACCAGGATATAAGGTAATCCATTATTTATCAGTGAAGATTTCTGCTGTTTTCAGATAGTGATGTTTCTATGTTTTCATCATTGATTGGTCTGTGATTGGCTATTATTGGCCAGTAAGGAGTCCTTAGAGTGAAAATGCTCAGTAGCACTATACAAAGGAGTTCTGTTAGAAGAACCAGCAAAGACCACCAGTTATCACAACCAAACTGAGGGAGAGAGAATGTATACAGATTGTCTGTACAGTTTGGAGACATGGGAAATATCAATAACTGTTATCTCTTTTTGATGTATCATGTTTGTGAATCTTGCAAAGAATGTGGAATTTTGCTCCATAAATGGAGGAAATCATATTGATGTCATAATTGTTTTATTGAAAGACACATTTTACCCTTGTGTTCAGATCTTATAGACACACTGCATAATTCAGTGTCATTTTACAAGATGAAAAATACTTACATGGTTGAAAATATATATATATATTGAGGGATTGCCATAAGGTCAACTGCTGATCTGGTCTAACATGGTCATTTTTACAGATGCTTTTTGATGTCTAAATTGTATTGCTGTGTGCTGCAAAATGGTTCTAGTTTAGGTAATCAACATGTGGAGATAA
>JBCAUA010077061.1:0-10866 GCA_038406235.1 Peronia verruculata
TCTATCTATCTATCTATCTATCTATCTATCTATCTATCTATCTATCTATCTATCTATCTATCTATCTATCTATCCGAAGGCATAGAGAACTATCAAACGCGAACAAAATGGAATTGAATATTATAATGTAGAGTAGAAGAGGTCTCATGGCCTTGTCCTCACATAAATTTTCTACGATTAATATAAATGCTGTCTCGTCAAGATTGTCTTTTTATGTTGGCAATAGAGAAACTGTTTGTTTCATGTAGAAATTTGATTAAAATAATCAACCCCTTCTTTCATCCCGCCATATACAAATTGCATGAGATATAGCTACAAAAATGTACGTAAAAGAGAATTTGTTCCCTTGAAGCTGTTCTCTCTCTCTCTCTGTCTCTCTGTGTCTGTGTGTGTGAATGTATGTATGTGTGTGCATATATATATATATATACATATGTTGCTTATTTTTTCTATCTGTGCGTCCTTGTTTATTGGTTTCATTGGTTTTTCTTTGGCTTATTCTGAGTTTGGTTTTTTCCAAATTTTTATCTTATTTTATCTCTTATTCTTTTCTAATTTTTGTGACTCTTTTGTAAATATGAGTTTTATAGGTAGAGGAAGAAAGGCCAGAAAACATCGAGGAATGGACCGGCCAGACCCTCATCGAAACATACACACACAAGCTCTCTTACATAACAAATAAAAGTGGAGAGAGCTGAAAGTCCCTTATGCAACATCCTCAACATTTTGTACACACAGTTCGGAAAACCAACCAACAATAATAAAAATTATCAAAAACAAAGAAAATATAACGATTACTTGTCCTCATGACATTACTGGCTATCCATAAATTTATTGTCTCCAGGCTTATTTGCTTTATAGAATGGCCACTGGCAATGCTCTATACCAATTCAGTATCAATTACTTGCAGCTGGAGGAGGGCATTTCTAAGTTGAAGCTAGAGACTCAGATAGCACTTTGAAAAGTATGACATTGTAAGGCTTTATTACCCCTACAATGAGACTGTAAGGTTCTCCATTAATCCTTACACGCCACGAAGGCCTACCTTTTTCGGAATATTGATTGTGACATATGTGCAGTCATCCCTAATAATTATGTTAGTTAAGTACTGATATACAAGCCTTTTGATGTAGAGTGTTGATGTACACATAAGTTCGTTGAACAATCTTATTTACTTTCTTGTTACATTTATTAATTTTCCATGTGTCATGCTCAGTTCTATTTTTCTCTCATTCTGAAAAGCTGAACTATGGGAGCAGAGCGGGTCAGGAAAGAAGCGCATATAGCAAAGAAACTCTGGTCAATCTGAACCAGAATTTGTCCTTGCGCGCCAGGTCTTCTACCTGTATGTCTATGCCTAATGAAAACACTGTGAAGGCATAGACATACAAATAGAAGACCCGGCGCGCAGGGACAATTTCCGGTCCAATTTGACGAGAGTTTCTTTGCTATAATTATGCGCATCCTTCCTGAGCTCGCTCGGCCCTCACAGTTCAGCCATGAGGATGTGGTTTTATTAGAGCAATGGTGGCCGTCAATTGGAGCAATGCCCGCCGATAGAGACTGAACATGGGGGTCGGTTATATGTCTATGTGTGTGGCATATGAATCTACTGAGACTGAGTCAAGAAATTCAAAATAATGATAAAACATAAGAGTTTCGACATATACCTATGCGGACATAATATTGAAGTACATTATAGTGCAAATGGTTAAGTAACAACTACAATGAGACGCCCTCCCATTGCGCTAGACGGTGTAGTGAGGTTGTTAGACTCCATCGATGTAGCCATCGCCCAGGCTCATCTCCTATGGAAGGTTTAAGGCACTTCCTTCTAATGAAGTCGTGAAATGGCGCGTATCGATTACTGTATTCCAATTAAATAATGTAGATTGATTGCTGTCATTAGGACTATGACTTTGTTGGTGTTGTATGAGTGTTTCAAAGGGCAAATACATTTTTTTAGGTTGATTATTTATTGGTGCTGTCCTCTTTACCTTTTGGTTAGGGTTAGGTTTAGGGCTACATTATGTTAGGCGTAAGGGATAAGGCAGGGTTTTAGCTTGGGTTAGGGTAGAGGTAAGGGTACGTTCTAACAGACTTAAATTTTGCAAGCAGAATCATGCAATAATCGATATGTGCCATTTTGCGATACTAGAAACAGACAGGGACCAGATTTAGAAGGCAGTGCCTAGATTTAGCGTAAAGTATCACAAAAGATCTGATGTCATTCATCACTTTTAGATATTATGCGACACGAGACCCATGACACCAAGTTTTTGTATTTCTCTGTGATGCAATTCCTTTTCCAATACTGGCAAAGCTGCTAGTTCTTGTCATATCTCATCAGTCCGCGCAAATAATGTTTGCACTTTGTACTAGCATTCTAAAAAAGGCAGAGAACATGAATAGAAGAGATCAGGCCTGAGGCTGCATCAAACTTCATAAAAATTTCAAAAAGATTGAGAAACTGGAAGAATTTATTTTTTATTTATAATTATTGGACAAAAAACATATTTTAATGAATAATAATGCGAATAATATACATATTTGGTATACGACATTTTCAGAAATTCGTTGGAAAAGAAAACAATAATCAAGAAAACTCAAAATTTCCCTGGAATATTTTAGATATTAGATATTAGATATGACATGCACGACTTCGAACGATTTGGTGTGGTGGTAATGAAGGGGACAAATTTTGAAAAAAAAATAGAAATAAATAGGTAAAATCCAAGATGACGGCCGTTTCCATGGCAACCAGAGACGCAAACAAGTTTCCAAGGACACATTCTGGATCGGACAAACATGCCAGTTACACAGGTGCACAGTAAAATGACCTGAGGACGAAAAGAGAAAAAAAAAATAATTTTCAGGAGCCACCTGGAGAGCTAATTAGGTGTCATCTCTTATCATGCTAGATACAGTATGCAGCATGCGGTATGGGTGGTCGGGATATCTATAGTCTTTCTTTTGTAAATGGATGCCCAGTGATCAGGCCGTCGTGGAAATTAGATCTAATATCATTTCTATGTGACCTGGATCATCACAGATAGCTGTTACTTGTTACCTACTCCATGGCTGAAACTAAATGAGGGTTGTTAAGGATATTAAGCAGAGCTGTTATTATCTTTGCCTCGAAACCAGATGTCTTCCAGCCAGCAAGATCAATATCGTGTCAGTCTCGGACATTAACCTTTTGGCGAGCGAGATAGCATAATATGGTACTAATCTCATTTTTTTTCCCTTCCCCTCCCCTCTCTCTCCTCCTGCATGCTTACGATCGTGCTAACCTCACCGTGTGTTACCTACTCTTTTGGTGTCTCCACCCCCTTCACCCCCCCCCTCACACACACAAGATTAAAACTGCAAGTGGAAATAGGCCCAAACTCTAATTTTATCATTAAGAAAACAGATTTTATAACAATATTTAAAAACAACAACAACAACAACAACAACAAAAATAAATAAATAAATAAAAAAAATTAAAAAACCTCCAGTTTTCTACAAAATTCAATATGATTATCAATCACATCAGACATGCGCATTAGTATATTAACTAGACCGCGGGAGCTCTCAAAAAGCCCTTGGCTGCACTGTTCCGATTTGAACTATGTGAGCGTCGCTCATTTAAGGAAACGCGACCGCAGTCTGGAAAGAGACGCACATAGAAACACACACACACACACACACACACACACACACACACACACACACACACACGCTCGCGTGCGCGCACACAGAGAGAGAGAGAGAGAGAGAGATGAGACAGGAGACGGGTGAGAAATTTAGGATTAAAACCTTTTGAGTGATACATCTGATACTCAAAGCATATTGAATGTAGATGCCCTCCAAAAGAACCACAACAGTAGTGCTCGCCATTATAATATTACGGCAAAATAAACAACTAAATAGTAACAGTTAATATAAAAAGAGCACAAAACGAAGGCCTACTGAACTAAACACACCTGATGCTAATCAGTGAATCACTGGAAAAAATAAGGGCAAAGCAGTAAAAAACATGATGACCGGAAACCTAAAAAAAGGTAAAGAGAATAGAAGAAAGTCAAATTTATTGTTTAGGTTGTACACTGTAAATACCCATACAAAGGATACAAAATACGCCTGTTACAGTTCAACATTAACAAATGGGATCCCATTTTCTTTTGGTGTCAAATGTGATCGGTGTAAATGTATGCATGCACATTAATATAATCCTGGACACTTTAAAAATGTCTTATTTAGTGAAGCAAATAATTATAGCTGAAAACCACTATATTTAGTTAAATGTATTTACCAAATAGCTCTTGCTACAGAGGTGAGGCCCATGCCATATCGGAAATACTAACACGCTAGAAGATAACCCACGGCCTCCTAGGGGGAGATTTTTGAAAAAGTATGTTAGCCCTACGATTCCAATCAAGTGCTTGGCAAGTATGCGCACCTCAATGACTGAATGTTAAATGTTACTCCAGCAAAACGTGTTTTGAACGCGTCATATGCATCAAACGTGCATTTCGGATCAAGCACCCTGGCGCGTTTACTATTCAATTATTATCTCATTTTTAGAATAACATCAAAGATAATAAGCCTTTCCCGGGTTTATGTACATATAGAACCCATAAGCCATGGTCGCCGATGTCTGCTCCAGATCTGACACCTAAAGAAGAAGAAGATAGTATATAATACGAAGTGACTATACTCCGGTCCATACTTCTTATGGTGGAGTGATGAGAAATTTCTTATAATAGTTTAACTGACCTGATAGTAAAACATTTAAACATTATACGTCCAGACAAAACTGATAAGTGCTACTGAAATTCTTTTAACTGATGAGACCACATTTACTTGAAGTACTGTAGGTTCCTATTGACCCTGAAAGAAATCGTTCGAATGTATTCGATTTATGAAAAGGATAAAAAAATCGATTCTTAATAGTTGGTTAGGTCCGAGTAGAGACTGACCACTGTCACTCATACTATATTAATGGCCAGTGCGCATGCCAAAACGGAAGTGACAGTTGAAACCCTGGACATTACGTCCGCTAAATTGAGTCTTGGGACGTGACTAGATCAAGGAGTACCTAGCAGTGATCTTGCGTCAGAATAAAGGCCCTTGGCCAGGGACTCTGTGATGATGGGAGAAAGGCTGGAGTAAAAAAAAACACAAGAAAACCGAAGAACTTGAGGAACTAATTATTGAAAGTTTCCTCTTTCAGAAACCGCAGGAATAACCCCGTGTATTGGTACCAGTGAACTTTGAACCCATTATATAAAAGAAGCGTCTTTAGGTCTTATATAAGCAGTTTGTTTTGTTTTGTTTTGTTTTCATCGTCAGTGAACTTTAATGCACTGAGGCTTTCTTTTGTTAGATTTTGTTCCAAGCAGTCTTGTGTGTGTGTGTTTTTTTTTTCTGTTTTGCTTTTATTTTGTTTTGTATTACTTTGTAGTTTGATCTGTTCTACTACTGTTCTTCCAGCGAAAAAGATGAAACAGAAGAGAAATACAGTGTTTTAAACGTGCACTTCAGTTATGATGCCTAGTGAACGTCTTATGAAATAGGAATGATGATTGATGATGATAGATGGATAATCATGAGGTGCATTTTTTTTTTTTTTTTGTTTGATCGGACCTGAAAGTTTATTGTAACAATTATAAAAGTACAATTGCTTTTGTGCGTGTGTATGTGCGTGTATGTGTTATGCAATCGTTGTGTGGGATTTCTTCGAAATGTTTGTCCGTTCCTTTGCCTTAGAGTTTTTGCTGCTTAATTTCCCTTTCACTTTGTTGTTGTTTTTGTTATGTCAATAATTTAGGTATATTTACTTCTCTGATAACGATTAAGATGAAAGTTTAATTTTGCACGTTCATGAAATGATGACAATGATAATGATAATAATCATCGTGCATACAATGAAGAAGAATTAATCGGACTGGAAAACTTGGTGTTCCATGAATTTCATACATTTTCTACTTATCAATTATACTGTTTTTGTTTGTTTGTTTGTTTGTTTGTTTGTTTGTTTTTTTAATGTTTGTCGTTGTCGGCATCCGTTAGTATAGAGAGACGGTGGTGTAGCGCTAACATTGGGGAAGGCATCTTCTAGAGTGGCTGCGCAGTCCCACCTCAGAGTGGTAGTCTTTTATCTTTGTGTAATATTTGTTAAAGATTGACAGACTCTTCCTTGTACTTCAGGATATTTCTATGAACTGATGATGCTGATGATGATTTGTTGTCCCGAGGAAGAAGCAAGAGGTTGGAGAATTTGGCCAGTAAAATCTTTCTATTCATTTTTTAAACATATCACGTTCTACAGATTGCTGTTTCTTTCCTTTAGTTGCCATTAGGCCGTCTTATGGTTTAAGACATTTGTATAAAATGGTCATGTTGACTATGGTGATACATTCTTCCCCTCTTTGCAAACAGTTTTGATGATTAAAGGAGGATATTATTGAAGACAGGGTATTAAATAAAAAAGAAGATTCATGAAAAATAATCTTTTACTGTGTAGAAGAATGAATCGGGTTCGAAAATTATAAAAATACTCTTTTTTCCCCTCTCACTTTTAGCCTTTTGATGGAACTTTGCGGGTTTCTTTGTGATTTTTAAGCAAAATGATTCACGATGATACTGACGATAATGATATTTATAGGTTAATTATTGTCTTGAAGAAGAACCAAGTAGGTTCGAAAATTTGGCCAAGCCATTCAGTTACTATCTTAACCCTATTTCTATGGTGTTATAGACATATTTATAATATAGTGACAATGTTGGTAATGATCATTTGAAAAGGTTGAAAGATATTATTTGAAAATTAGGTACTCAAGACATTTTCTTCATAATTCAGATGATTTATTATTTGGGTATAGCTTGCATTAACATAATAAATTAGTCACCGGTTAGCTGACTTTGTATTGATATATAAGACATTTGTGCAAAATGTTGACGATAGTAGGTGAATATTACTCCTACCGTTTTTGTAAGCTTTTCAATTTCATGGGGTTCAACATTTTGTCTGAATAGACATTGATCCGACGAAGAACCAACCGGCGAAGAACCAAAAGGACTCGAGAATTTGGCCGGCACTATCAGTTTATTCAAATTTTCTCAGATTGTGGTTTGTTTCTTTGAGTGTAAGAAAGTTAATTGTCGGTAGATTTAAATTTATGACGAAAAATAATAATATTAAATGGTGATGATGAGATAGAGATTGTGGACACTGCTATACCAGGACGAAATTGTTACAGATTTAGCATTACCACAGAATTATATGTGACCATTTCGCACCCTAATTTGCAAGATCTTTGTGGAAACTTGGTTTTATTTATTTATTTATTTATTTATTTATTTATTTATTTTTTGTCTGTTTGTTTGTTTGTTTGTTTTATTTTGTTTACAGTGGTCAAAGTCCGTTTACCTTTTTAGAGGAAATGGACAAACACATTTAGCACAAAGAGAGCTTACAATGGAATTAAATCATTCATCCTGGCGAGCTGTCCACAGTTGTGATCAACTTCTTCATTTCGTCCTTTAGCATAGTATATATTTTAGTATCTTAATTAAGTAATCCACTAATTGTCATAAACATCCTTGTAGTTCTAATGATCATAGATCATGAGATATGCCGAAAAATTTGAAATGCACCTGCATGTTACAGTCTCTCTTAGCTATGACTTCATCAGGTTTTCAGTTGGATTACGGAATGAATCATTATAATTATCTGACAGTCATGTTGAAACAAATTATGACTGTTAAATTAGATAACCGTTGCAGAGTAGTGGCCAGTATTATAACTCTGTGCATCGGAAAAGACCTTGGCGATTGTGGACTGATCGTGGCAAAGCTGGCTTTCATCCTCATTTTTAGAAACTCGACTAATTGTTTCTCCTCTACTCTTCTTGCCATTCCTTATACTGAGTCTTGAAGTACTGTTCTATCTTGGCTATAGCGTTACATTTTCAAACGTAGTCGCACTTGATAAGCCTCCGTCTTTTCACGGTGTCACGGAGCTGATGAATATAATTATCTAGTTTAGCTTTTAAGACACAGTCAGTCAGGTATACCAGATGAAGCAATTAATGAGAGCACCGGGGTCAACGGAGCCTTTCATCTCGTACTAACTTAAGTGTTAATGAAGAGTAGGGAGAAAGACAGAACCCACAGCGCAAAGGTCGCGGTTGGACACCGTACTGTTTATCTAAACTTTCTGTCACCTCTTGCCAGATCAAGGTGAACGTGACCGTATTGTTGTTCCATTTACCAACACAACAACAACAACAAAAACAAAAACACATTTCTTGCAAACCATCACCGCCCATAACATTTTACAGAATGGTCGAAACTAGAGGAGACAAAAAAAGGAATGAACTCTAACCTTTAGAGTCTTAAACCCAGCCTTGTATGTTCGATACATATTTAGGAGAAGCAAACATTGTGGGTTGGGGTGTTTCATTATAAACAACATAAAACTCATATTTAAGTGTCGACTTTTATCTTTGTTTTAAATATGTATGTAACCTTTCAACCCTAAGTAAGATTATATTGGCTTTAAGTGCCTGCCCTCGGTTTTGGTAAGAAGAATTTCTATGAGTAGGAGATGTTGAATTTGGAAATTTTGCTCCACAGCCTCGTCTCCGTGTACTCTTGATCTAATTTTTAACCAACAAGGATTCTTTAATGTGAGTGACGTATACACCGAACCTCGGAATATATTCTCATTTATCCAAGAAAGCTAGACGGCGGACTCTTCTATCCAAGAAATCAAGGGACTGTTGAGTCAGTGAAAAAAAAAATATTCAATCAGAAAAGCTGCTCAGGGTCAAAAGGGTTAAAAGTATGTTTATCTTTCCGTTACAACTGAGTTGTCCACTGGCGGCCGCTCCCTCGCTCGGTCGGCCGAAGAAGAGGTACAAAAATACGCTGAAGGAGGCTCTGAAGAACTGCAGTATTCCCTACTCTTCCTGAGAGGAGACCGCAAGAGATGGTCCTGTCTGGCGTGCTTACGTCAGATCCGGATGGCAAAGCTACGAAGAGAGACGCTTTGGGGAAAAAGAAGAGAGGCGTCAGAAAAGGAAATATTGCACAAGATCCACCTACCAGCCGGGTCCAGAGCCCAATATTTCCTGCCCCCACTACAATAGACTCTTTCGTGCTAAGATCGGCCTCATTAGCCATCTCCGTAGCCACCTCACCCGCCACTGATCAGATGTCATGGTCATCTTTGCTTGCGAAGGACGAACATCGTCATCATTATCATCATCGTCATCAAACAACTGAATGTAATTAAATTAATGTCGTAAATGTAATCAATTAACCATTATTGTTTTCAGTCTGCCAAAGTATTTCCCTTTGAGTTATTCAAGAACCGCAAAAGAAAGAAAAATCACTTACAGTGTATCTTCTATCTGAAGCAGTCTCAAAGGAAACTTCTGAATAATTCATGAAATGATCGAAAAGGGTCCCTTCTTTCATATTGTTCAGCAATATTTTCAAAATATGTCTTTGTTATTTTTGTTGTTATTTGTTTTGTTGCTCATGTTTCCAGTAAAAGTGATTATTTCCTTCTTCACAATAGACCACTCCAGTGCCAGAAGACTGTTAAAGTGACGTTACCAAACTTGACTCCCGCTCTCTCAAGATGCTTCACCCTAACTTCAACCTGGTCTATCATCATGCTTAATCTTCACCAGCTACTTTATTTTTACGTTCTAACTTTGATCTACAGAAAAGAATGTAAGCACAAAGCATATTTCTGCCCTTATGGGTTATGCATGAGGTTCTGTGATGACTCATGTCATCGTAAACAGAATGTTCTTTACAGAAATATACGACAATTTAAGATTTATTATTAGTAATAGGAGTAGTAGTTTCCAAAAGTGAAGACAGGATTTTTTAAAGACATTTTTTCCCTTCAAACGTGAAGACAACTTTTCTTTTCTTTTACAAAGAACCGTCGAGATAACCTTCACCAGGAAGTTAATGGATGCAGGAAGTTCAGAGACGTCTATAGAACGTAACATAATCTAGGGTGATGGATCATGAGCTTGCACGATATTGAAGAGTGATGGATAGCGGATTCATTGATTGTTCATGTGCCTGATGAAGAGAAGCAATGTGTCTCGTGGAAGGTGATATAAAGCCGTTCTGAATTGAATGATATGGCCTATATGGGTGAGTAAATCAAGGTAAGAAGGAAGTCATATCAGGAGACACAAGAAAAAGCCTCAAGATGCATGGGACCCATGAGCTCAGATTATGGCACATTTATCATCATATTATTCAGATCTAAAACAACAATAATGAATTCTTGCCTACCGTTAAGATTTATACTGCCAGGTGTTGCATGGAGATATATATTATCATTTGTCAGCTACAGCACTGGCAGAATGGGGGAGGGACATCTTATAGACCCTAAGTGTGGTTGCCAATTTATATTTTTTTAATTCCTCATAATTGCTTTTGTTTATATTTTCTTTCTGCACATTGACTCAGTCACTAGTGGATGGTCCTTGCCTTGTATCTTAAAATGCCTTTTTAAAATAAAGTAAACATTGACCATTATTGATACATACGGTTCATTTATCAGCAAAGTTGGGAATGGTGGATCTTCGAGGGACTACACTCTATTCCCAATAATTATCTTGGAAGAAGCGAGGAGGTAAACTCAAACGGGTTGATATAGCGCTGATTTATGGTTATTTTCCTTCATAAATAATTCCCTTGATCTGCAAGTTACTGCTGATCATTGAGTGAAAAAAAAAAAACAGACATGATACCACTCTTTATGTGTTTGACCTATCTATCTATCTATCTATCTATCTATCTATCTATCTATCTATCTATCTATCTATCTATCTATCTATCTAT
>JBCAUA010077082.1:0-10865 GCA_038406235.1 Peronia verruculata
CCCCCCCCCCCCCCCCCCCCCCCCCCCCCCCCCCCCCCCCCTTTCACGAGGAACAGTGATGCCGAGCGATAATCAAGCATCCTCGCAGAGCCTTGTAGTGTTAGCACGGGTAGACACAGTCAAACACGGCATGTAACGTACTATTAATATTGCGATGCTTCATGTGTAGACAGCCCGAGGCTTTGCGTCTAACGCCTGTGTTACAATTACTGCATGGCGGTACAGCTCTAGTCAGTACATGTACATGTATTTACATCGTGCTTTTTCGCCAGCAGTTGACTAGCTTTATTTTATAGACTAGATCTATGTGATAGCTTCCTCTAATCCATTGAAGAGAAAGAAGACGGCTCTTTCCATTGAGTCGAAAATGAAAATGATGCAGGAAATAGAAAGAAGTGCGATGTCAAGGCCAAAGCTGAAAAACTCGACGATATTAAAACATCAGGAATGTGTGGAGAAAGCGGCAACCTCCTCAACTCTTTTTTTCCTCATAGGTAATTTGGGAGTTTCCCTTGTCAAAAGATTGGAAGACGAACTCTCATAAATCAACCCCATGAGGATGGTCCGGGCATATTCGATTTAAGTGGACTCGACACTGTAATTGGGATTTTGAATATATAGACCTGCCTCTTTACTTCGCTGTCATGGTGACCTTTTTTTTTTTTTTTTTTGTAATTGCTTTCATAGAGAACTCAAGATGCGGGTGATTGCTCATGCGAGTTGACTCTCATTCTTGTAGGTATAGGCTACTTAGACAATGCAGGCCCAGCAGCACCAGCAATTTCCTGTGTGGCAAGTCAATTTAATTTTATCGAATCCAGTTTTAATTTTTTTTTCTCGTGTGTCACGAGGGCGATTGGCTGAGCTTTCTTGTCCTAGATTTGATTGAGACAATAGATGACTGAACATGAAAATAATGGATGTTGACCATCTATTCTCTGCCGTGTTCAAAAGGCCGTCCTTATGGGACAAATGAAGAAAGAAAAAAGGCCATGCAAATGAAAGACATCAGTAAAGAGATGACCATCAATGTATTCATTTTCTGTTTGATTTATTAATTCCAATGTCAACAATTGTAAAGTTGAACAATTTCAAATATTCCCTCTTTTTTTTTTTTTCTTCGCCCCCATCTCTGTCTCTCCCTTTAGTCCACTCTTACCTCTTTCTTTCTTCTTTCTTTCTTTTCTCTCTTCTCCCTATGTGGACTGTGTATGTCTATGTACTGAGATTATTGGCTATTGAAAACACCATTGATAAAGAATTATATGGAAAGTTTTTTTTTCAAATTAAAATGTCTCATTTTTCAAAAGTATCCTAGGTGAATTGTGTCTTATTTGTTTTGACCCTTTCCCCCCCCCCCCCCCCCCTCTCTCTCACATACACACACACACTAACACTCACCCTGTGTAAATCTATGTATTTATCTGTCCATGTATGTATATTGTCACAAACTCTGGATGTGCATGGGTATTAGTTGTGACATTGTAACTTTAAGTAGTAATCAGGCGGTGGATATGGGCAAGATACACACATAAATGAAGAAATAAGAGTAGGAATCATCAGCAGCAAAATGATGCAGAATTTATTGCAGGTGCTTATTACTGGCCTTGGAGAAATTCGTTTTCGCAACTTTTGCACGACTTTGCGCACTGCGCGCTTTTTACAAATTTTTGCAACTTGTGTCAATTCTATCGGAACTTTTAAGCAAGTTCTATCAAAATAGGAGAAAATAATAAAATAAATTTTAAGAAAATGTACATGTATATATATATTTTTATCATTATTTCGCTTCACAATACTGACATTTATGATAGATAGGCTTTGTTGTAGTCTTTCTTGTAGGCCTTGGCATTGCCACATTCAACTCTTCAGCTTTCGTCAGGCTGAGCCGCCGCCCCCCAATAAGCAAATGGCAGACAGCAAGAAAAGGACGAGATCAGAAGAAACAGCTACGCAAACAACTGAAAGGTGCATCAGAATTTGAGAAGAACCTTCAAGAAATCTGGAATTACCTACACAATGCACTGAGGAATGCGGAATGGGAAAGAGACTGAGTAAAGAAGCGAAAGACACGCCTGAACCACAAAAGATTTCTCAGTAATCCCTACCAATACGCAAGAAGACATATTCAGATCCATATAGAAAAGAGGCACTAGACACAATTAGTGCACTGATATTGGGTACCCAAAACTGATTTTCTGATATTATATTCATGTAAAAAGGGCATGAATTGATAAATCTTTTTGTTCTGAGCATTTTGATACAAAATTTATAGATGTAGGATAATTTTTAAGAAAGTTTAATTTTTAAATTTTAGCTTTATGGCTATTGTGACGAAGTGAAATTTTTCCATTTTTGAGAGACCCTAGAAGAACAAAAACATACAAAGCGACAACACTGAAACTTTCCACAGTCAAAGCCAACAACACATATTTTATATTAAGCTCAGTTTTTTATTGACATCTGATCATTTTAAATACCAAAAAATACAGATCAAATATGGCGTATCAGCCAATTTTCACTTTTTTCGTAGGGGAGTAAAAATGTTAAATTTTGGGGACATTAAAAAATCAATATAAAATCATAGAATAAAGCTATAATATAATCTGATATCACTGTAAAGAAGAAATCAAGCTCTACAAAGCTAATAATATATATAGACTTAAACATACAAAAATGTGACTAATATGATTAAAGGACTCTAAAAGAGCCCTAATGAGTGTCTGACGTTTAGTTTCAGGGGGTGGCTCGGACTGGCGAGAGAAGCTAGGCCTCAATTTGCTTTTCTAAAGCTGAAGAGTTGAATGTGGCAATGCCAAGGCCTACAAGAAAGACTACAACAATGCCTAGGCCTATCTATCATGAATTTCAGTATTGTGGAGTGAAATAATAAATAATGATAAACATACATGTATATTAAATGTATTATATTTCTTTATAAAGAAACGCAATGTTTGGTTTCATAAACATTTTTGAAACCTGTCAAAATTTATAATTTTAGTTCAGAACATCACAAAAGCCCTCATAAGAAGGGAAGCAATATAAAAGATGACAAACAGATCAACATAAATTAAAACTTGCAGCCCAGCGACAATTATCGACAAGTTTATCAACTGTCCATTTAATCCTGTCAGTTTCGGTTTCAGTACTTAGTTCTTCTTGCAATAATTCATTTACTATATTATAGGGGTTACCGAAAATTGGTAATAACTCACCTTCAAAGGGGTTAAATAAAGCTAGAGGTCGCACTTCCGCTGTGGGAGTCCCCACCCAGCGCTGTCATTAGGCTTTGACAAAAATGACTACCCCGTAGCGCAAGCCCACCTCGAAAGACAGCGCGCAAGCATTAGAAACAGTGTTAGCGAGCGCAGCAACCGAGAGAAAAAGACAGAGAGATGAAAATGTTCCTCAAATTTATTTTTCAGTCAACTACATTTAACAGTAACTTACAACCACTCTCTCAACCCGTTAAAATCCCATCCACTGTCAACTTTACTTCAGTAATTATTGTGTTATATAGACCTAAATAAATCCAAGCCTAAAATAGTATGAACAGGGATGACTGGAAAATAGTACTAATACTAATGAGCAGACTCAAGGTACGGATTGGGTGAACTATGAAAATGTTTAAGAATGGAATACCAAAACAAACAAACAAACTACATGTACATGTAATGAAAAACTGATTAAAATAAAAAAATGCATGGAAATTCTGATGGATTTGAACCTTCATGCCACTGTGGGGAATGAACAAGAATAAAGTATTGACTCATTGAGGCATACTAGTAGTACATGTAATTTGAAGAAAAGAGACAATGAAAATTGAAAGGCTGAGTAGGAAAAGATAATGAACACATTTTATTCATAAGTGCTTTATTATATACCGACAGTAACAGACACAGGGCAATAGATGAACATGAAGCACTTGAGACTCCGAATATCCAGATGTCTCAAATGGAGAAACAGCATTGCATTTTTGGGAAAGCTTGTTAGGAGCAAAAATTTGATTAATTTTTTTGTGCTACAACACTGGACTGTGTCAGTCTATTCAGCATAAAATCTGGTTAATTACTGGCAACTGAATTATGCAGGCTTATTTTAAGTAGAGAATCATGAAAGAGTACACAAACAATTCAAGAATTCATATATTTTAGAATGCTCATGTTATACATTGTATTTCACACATACGACAACAATGATGGCAATAATCAATATGTGTGGCGTTTTACCAGAAATAATGCTCGTCTATATATCGATATAAGGAAGACGTCTCTCTCTCTTTCTCCGCAGTCCATTCTTGAAACCGTCAAGGCACTGCTTAAGTTCAAATATATATTCCTTGCATTTGCCTCCTCGCTTAAAAGATAAATTTAAAAAAAAAAACTCGCAGCTGATTATTGTGTTTACAATGTCGTCTAGTCTTAGAAAGGTGGGATTCGGCTTGTCTTTCACGCTGGCATAAACAACTGATTTTCCTTCGAAAAGATCGTCCGAAGTTCTTTGACGAGCTGTGTGGCTAAAAACGATGCAGGTACAAACCATTCTGCTTTCGAAGTGAAAACAAAACAAAATATACTAATTTGAAGGCAGCAAATAAGAGAATGAAGATCTGGGATGCCTCAGTTATAAATAAAATAGAGAGGTGGTGAGGACAGAATGATCACATTCGCTCCAAATTGCAATAAGTTGCTGTTTGGAGACAGCTGGATGGAATGTAGGAATAGGATGCAGCATTCTGTCTGTCAAAGCGGATGGTCCGGTAACCAATATGGCAAAATTTTAATTGCTTTTTTTAATTGTTAAAATTAGGATCGCTGATGTAGCTCGTTGTATCACTGAGGTGTGCCAATACCTAAAATCTAGCCTGGGCTTTGTTTAGAACCCTAATCTACCGTCAACATTGCAAAGGTTGGTTCTGTCCTTCTATTTTGACCGGTCAATATTGTCGGAGTTTACTCTGTACTCTGTACTATTATTTCAAACAGTGGCTTTATTTTCACCATCAAAGGAGGAATCCTTTATTAACGCAATGAAATCGCGGCCTGCATTATGACAAAGCTGATAAAATATATTGCAACAGAGATGTTATTGGAGAGCTGTGGATGGAGGTAGGGGAGGAAAATGAATCTGAAGAAACAATATGGAAGTGGATAGGTGAACCCCGGGTATATCATCTGTAATTATTCATCATCAATGATCAATGCATACCATCTATAATTAGCTCGTCGGACCTACATGTTAGCGTTAGGGTGGACCGTCAGCCCGCTCGTCGGACCTACATGTTAGCGCTAGGGTGGACGCGCTGGTCGAAGGTCCCAGCAAGTTGAGCCAGAGGGGTTGTTCTAGGTCTAGACTACAACAGAGAAGGTTCAGAAAAATGAACAGTGCGTCGCCCGGGGTCCAGCTATCATCTACCAAACAATATTGTATCTCTCAATGCCTACTGAAAGGGGAATGAAGATCCACCAGACCAAGAAGCGTTGCGCTGTTCCACATACATGTGATGTACTCAAGAGCGCCCTGACTCGTCAGATAAGTCGTTGGATGAAACTGGCCAGGTGGCAAATCACAGTGCCAGTGGTTTCAACATTGAGCCATTCAACAAGCAATCCCACTTGCCTTCAGATGAGAAGCGACCGATGATACTGTTCCCCTCAGCAGGGTCTAAAGATTGGGAAGAACTAGATTAGTAGCAGATGACAAATTAGACCAACTTATCCGCGCAAACTTAAAAAAGCGGAACTAGAACCATTTTTAACGACATCTCGAATAAGGAGAACTGTTGGTATAAAGAGAGATTTTAACAGTCGCTCTGTCTTTTTAGCTATCCGAAAATTGATCTCTATGATGTCTATTTCTAACAAGAGAGAACGCATCACTATTGATACTAAAGTTTTAATCATCAATGCTGTTGAAAAGGAGAAATCGAATGCACAGATATGCAGAGATTTTGACATCCCTTCAAGCACACTGTACACCATTTTGAAGGACAAAACAAAAATCCTAGAAGCACATGCCAGCGGAGCTTTTACAGGAGGAAAAAGATAAGACGTGCAGACTACAACGATGTAGATGAAGCTCTGCTTTTGTTCTTTAAGCAGGCTCGAGGCCAGAACATGCCTATCGGTGGGCCGCAACTGCTGGTAAAAGGGAAGGAGATTGCAGAGAGCCTTGGTCTTACCAATTTTGCCATGAGTCAAGGTTGGCTCGACCGATGGAAGAGCAGGCATGGTATAAATAAGCACTAAGGCAATCTGCGGGGAATCGTCGTCTGTTGACAAGCAAGTTACAGATGACTGGATTTCAACCACACTGAAGCCCTTACTTGACCAGTACAGACCCTGTGACATCTTCAACGCCGATGAGACAGGGCTCTTTTACAAGTGTCTACCCTCTCGAACTCTGGCATTCAATGGAGAAACTTGCAGTGGCGGAAAACTGCCGAAAGACAGAATCACACTGCTTGTCGCCACTAATATGGATGGTAGTGAGAAACTGCCTTTGGTGACGTTAGGGAAATTTGAAAAACCTCGATGCCTTAAGAATATAAGGTCTCTGCCAACAACGTTTAAAGCCAACAAGAAGGCTTGGATGACAAGCAAGATCTTTGAAGAGTGGATCAGGAAACTGGACCGCACTTTTCTTCTGCAAGGGAGAAGTATCGTCCTTTTTGTCGGCAACTGCGCAGCGCATCCCCACACCACAGATCTGAAAGCAATCAACCTTGTTTTTCTTCCGCCCAACACCACCAGTGTCCTGCAGCCGTGCGATCAGGGCATACTTCAGAATCTCAAAGCTCTATATCGCAAGAGGATATTAAGGAGACTGGTGGCAGATATAGGCAATAGTGAAGGCAGCAGTCATCTCAATATGACTATCTTGGATGCGATGACAACCATAGCAGAAGCGTGGGATGAGGTCAAGCAAGACACTATTGCCAATTGCTTCAGACATGCAGGATTTAAAGTGTCTGAAAATGACAGGGAAGTCGCTGCTATCGAGGGCGATCGCCAGGATCCGGCTTATGTGGAGCTGTCACAACTCTATTCACAGCGGAGTGACTCAGAGACCTCTCAGACATGATTGGATGATTTTCTTCATGTCGATGACCAAGTGCTCTCTACTGAACAGCTGACAACGGAAGAAATCATCCAGAAAGTAAAAGAGGGTTCAGCAAGTGAACCTGGTGAGGACGAAGAGACGAATCTGAGCCCATCCCCCAAGTCTCATCAAAGATAGCTGCAGAAGCTGTCACAAGATTGCAGCAGTATCTAATGCAGCAAGAAAACAGTGCCACACTTTTTAAAGATCTCAACAAAATCAAAAGTTTTTTTGAAACCACTGCCCTCAGCCAGCGAAAACAGACAACTATAACGTCTTTCTTCAGTCCCGTGACCCAAGAAGGAAACATAATTAATCATAATTACATGTATATGAGTGTCAATCCAGAAGTTAATACTCTTTAAAAAAAAAAAAAAATAGGCATGTATCATTTAAGGTGGTGAAAGTGTTGGGCTATCCTGGCATAGTCTAGCAGGTATGAAAAGTAAATTCTGTGTGAAAGTGACTTCCTCTTTTTAGAAAAAAGTAATAAATTTGATTAAGATAATGGGTGGGATTATCCTAGCAGATATATACAAAAACAAAAACAAAAAAACAACAAAAAAAAAAAAAAAAGGAAGAAGACAATCGTGCATAAGAGGATACACATGCCTCACATCAAACGCCTGATCAAACAAGGGATACAACCATGGTAAAATTTATTATGACACCGCTTATGCCCCTTTAAATAAAATCCTCTTTGTCTTAATTTGGCAATAACGACAACTCTTGCTATAACGAGAGTTATTAAAAAGAACAAGAGTTGTCGTTAATACAGAGTTTTACTGTAGTCATTACGGACACCATCTACTTCCACTGTAAAGATACTCACCGCATTCAGCTGGCCCCCCAGAAAGTTGTGAAAAAAGTGGTCAAAAGTTGTGCTGGAAATCTGCAAAGTTGCGCTAAAAAGTTGAAGAAAAAAAAAAAGTTGGTCTAAAAGTAAAAGTTGCAAAACTTGCCAGATAACATAGACTAAAATTCATATATGGAGACCGCAATCATTATAAAGGGGACATTTTGTCACGGTGTGCATGTGTCCAGCATCAATAAATTTGAGTGTCGATGTATGATTATGTAGATCTTTAAAAAAATGGAAAAACATATTGGTACAAATGGAATTATTAGGGGGCAAGTCACTTGTGATAACTATAATAACTCTCTCATTATGAATGAGAATGCACGCTAAATTCTGTATGAATGATTTGAATATAAATATATAGGCCTACATATATTTTTTTATCACAAGGTGGCATATGCATTATCAATCCTGGGCGTTGAACGCACAAAAAAGTATTTAAATTGTTTATTTTTTTTATTATTATTATTATTATTATTTTTTTTTTTATGCATCAATGCATAGATCTAATTTTTTGGCCGCTCTGGGTGCATTACATTTCAATTCATTACATTTTGTGCCCTATTGAAAAAAAATGCCTTAAAGCTCTTATTTTACAACTTGTCGGAAAAAGCTGGGCTAATGTTCACATTTTGCAGCTTTTCGAACCTTTTGGTGCAGCTGTGTTGGAGCTTTTATTTTGTAACTTGTCAGAAAGGCTACTTCAATTCTCACGTTTCGCGGGTTGTCCAAAAGCTGAAGTTTAAAATGTTTTGCGAAACAGCTATAATTTTTAATAAGCTGTAACGTTGTCGTAGAAACTGCATTAATTAAATTAAAAAGCAAAGCTCATATTTTGCAGCTTATCACAAATCTGCATTATTGTTCTCATACTATAACTTGTCGTGAAAGCTGTATCAACAAAGGCATACATATTGC
Organism: Peronia verruculata; assembly: GCA_038406235.1. Lineage (NCBI taxonomy): Eukaryota > Metazoa > Mollusca > Gastropoda > Systellommatophora > Onchidiidae > Peronia > Peronia verruculata. The sequence continues at coordinate 8,879 of JBCAUA010077082.1, forward strand.
GATAATTTGGCAGAGAACTTCTGAATCTTATTTTGCAACTTAACCGAAGAATTAAATTTATGTTCACAATTCTCAGTACCGGTAAGTCGAAACACATGGCAGGAGAAAAAGACGAGATTTACTGACAACGTAAAACCCGAATCCGAAAGTACTGTTGTTTTTCGCAATCTAGTAGATCTTCAGTGCCGATATTTCGAAACGGGACGAGTGCCGCAAAACATTTTAAACTTCAGCTTTTGGACAACCCGCGAAACGTGAGAATTGAAATAGCCTTTCTGACAAGTTACAAAATAAAAGCTCCAACACAGCTGCACCAAAAGGGGGGGGGGGGGGGGGGGGGAGGGACTCCAAAATTATTGTTTCAATATCCAGCCTTGATTTTGATTTGATTAGTACTGTTTTAGCGGGCTTGGCCTTGGCACTAAACTCGTTCGGCCTGACGAGAGCGGCTAAGCCTCAATTTGCTTTTCGAAGAGTGTGGCCCTGCAAAATAGGCCTACAACTACAACCATGCCTAGGCCTAGATCTATCACGAATGTCGGTATTGTGAAGCGAAATGATGATTAAAAAGTTCTGTAAATAATATATATATATATACATAGATCTATATATTTTCTTAAAATTTATTTTATTATTACGTGTATTTTCTCCTTTTTGGTAGAATTCGCGTAAAAGTTGTGAAAATTGATAAAAGTTGCAACAATTTGGAAAAATTGCGCAGTGCACGAATTCGTGCAAAAGTTGCAAAAACGAATTTCTGCGGGGCCAGATTAAAGAGCAACAGCCCCAAACCACCCGCAAAACCAAACCGCAGACAGCAAGAAATGGACGAGATCAGAAGGCAGAAGGAACAGCTACGCAAACAACTGAAAAGTGCGTCAGAATTCTAGAAGCGGGGCCTTCAGTTCAAGAAATTTGGAATGACCTGAAGGGGAGACAGAATGCACTGAGGAAAGCAGAGCGGGAAAGAGTAAGGAAGCGAAAGGCACGCCTGAACCGCCAAAGAATCCTCAGTAACCCCTTCCAATACGCAAGAAGTCTCTTCGAAAATCCAAGATCCGGAGAGCTTAGAGCCAGGACGGACGAATTAGAAGTGCACTTGCGAAAGACATATTCAGATCCACATAGAAAAGCACTGAACACAATTAATGGACTGATATGGCCTTCCCAGCGGGTCAGAGAATTCAACAAAGAGCCATCTACTCTGCGAGAAGTGGAAAGATAGTCAGTAAGGCCCGAAGCAAGTCTGCCCCAGGTCCAAACGGCATACTCTACCTGGTGTACAAGAAATGCCCAAGGTGCTCAAGATATTGCACAGGGAGCTGGGGGTGGGAGGTGGGGGGACAGACATTACAACATGTTCTCTCTAGTTGCAAAATCGGCTAGGCCAGTAGAAGATATGCCTGGCGGCACAACCGTGTGCTTGAAGTGCTGACAAGAACAGTTGCATCAGCACTGACAAAGCTGGAGAAATCAGATGACTCCCGGGAAAATACACTCGTGCAAGAGCCAACAAGTATTCCCACCAAAATCCCCTGCAACACTCCAGTACGTGGCATACTGGAGGGAGCCGGCGATTGGGACATAGTAACTGATTTGCAGGATGGGGAGATTGGAGAATATCCCGAATTAATTAAGAGGTCAGGTATGAGGCCGGACATAGTGCTTTAAATAGCTCGAGGGTTGCAAAGGCGTACATCCTTGTCGAGCTAACTGTTCCGTATGTCAGTATGAGACAAACATGGAGGAGCAGCATGATGGCTAAGTACCAAGATCTCCAAACGAATCTGCGTAAAGCCGGAATGAAAGCGAGCATATTCGCAGTAGAAGTGAGAGCAAGGGGCTATGTTAGTTCAACAGTATATATATTTTCTACTGAGGAAGCTCAACTTAAGTGGCCGAAATACATGTATTAGAAGTGCCCTGCGTGAGCTAGCAACAGCAGCAGAGAACTCTTCCTGTTGGATCTGGTGCAAAAGGAACGATG
>JBCAUA010077093.1:0-10865 GCA_038406235.1 Peronia verruculata
GTCCCCTGGCTTCCTGTGGGTAGGGAAGCCCGACGTCTAGCCTTCTCGGATAAGGGCGAATATATTTCGGAGGTCCGTGTGTACGTTACGCACGTTGAAGAATCCTTGGAAGTTCAGAATCAATGGAAGAGTAGGCTGAATGCCGTTGTCCAGGCAAAATTTTTAAATTCCAAATTTCTACCCACAAAAATTTCTCAGCTAAAATTGGCAACGTCTACAAAGTCGAGTTAATCATACTGTCCTAACATTGAAAGGTTTAAGAAAAAAAACAACAACGGGATTTGCTTGTTCTTTTTGTTTGTTTGTTTTTGTTTCTCCGCAGTCTCCTGTATAGTATAAGGCCTCTAGTATCATAAACAGAAGTACAACTAAATCTGATCCACATTCTGCATTTTTTAGTTACCACATTGCGGAGATACCATTGCTCATAAGGACAGTCGATGAAGGGACCCAGCTGTTTAAGCACAATTTCGCAGTTATCGTGCTTAAGTGCCGTTAAACCCCAACTCACAAACAGTCGATGAATAGAGATCATTGTTATTGCTATCCTTACCAGCCCTATAACTGCTCTCTTTTCAATGGGCTTGAACAAGCACAGTAAAAAGGAGAGCGACCAACAAGATTACCCCTAAGCTCTTTGTTGGAGACATGCAGTATGAAGAGTAAAAAAAAAAAAAAGGTAAAAGTACCATCCCTTAACCCACCAAGAGGGGAAATTGGCTTGGCCATTTTAGACCGCTTTGCCATAGTGCAGCGCTACTGTACTTCCCCCGATATACATCAGGTACCTGTTTTACAGATGGGTTGGCTGAGGAATATTGTGCGTTAAGTATCTTTCCTAAGGATACAACATGCAACCGTTGCTATTCGAACCACCGACCTCTGCTTCCAAAGGCCTCAGCACAAATCACTGAGCTAACACGCCACACAAAAGTATAAGGTGTAAAGCTGGGCTTTAAACTAATATACAGTAGCAGGCGAAATGTGGTACCTGGTATAAATATTGTTGATATCTTGAACGTGAGAAAAACAAATTCTACCGAAAATGGCCTTATCAAAACAATTAGAGAGGAGCAGCTAAAATGTTTTGACTCATAGACAGGAAAAATGGAATTCAAACGAGCCACTTTAAGGGAGGAAAAAGGGGGGAGGGAAAGAAGCACCCTGGAAGACTGAGAACAAGTTATATTGACAGATAGAACAGTTACACAACCAGTAATCTGAGTAAAGACGGCCATAAACGCTTAGTTAATTTGACTCAGTATTTCCTTCAGATGCATCGACACTGGTTCCGGAGTCATTTCAACTGAACATCCGAACTCTCCACACGTTGTGGCTTCAGTTTTCCCCGTGAAGACAAATGGCGTTGCGAGATAACGAGTCTACCTGCATATTGTGTAGCGAAGAACAGGTCAGGGAAAAAATAGCTGACAAGAATAAAGACTAGATGAATTAATCGTTTGGAGAAACTGTGATTGTACTCAGAAGATTTTCAGAATCATCTAAAGGTGGTTTAAATAGCATATCTTTATTTGTTGAGCATAATGTAAAACTTCGTGTAGAGATAATGAATAGGCCTACAGTGATGGAACAAAGCGATAAGTCAACATGAGAGACTTACTATTACTCTACGTTTCATGGCTAAAAACAATAACGTTCAGTCAACATGAGAGACTTACTACTAGTCTACCTTTCGTGGCTACAAATTCAGTTGTGCTAGGTACAATAATCGTGCTAAATCCCAACACTCTAGAATAATATCAGACACAGCAATATTATCGGTAGGGCTTACTAGATGTACTAGATATATGGTAGGGATAAATTAATATGAATTGCTATCTTTTTTTATGAAGCATCAAATCGAGACGTGCAAGTATAGCCCGCTCTAATTTGGACAAGCTGATTCCAAATCTGTATTAAATTTTATTTATTTATTTTGATTTGAGCTATCATTTACATAATAAATTATCTGTATTTACTCTCGGCCTGTAGCCAACTTTAAAGGACGCCGACAGAATCCGTTCTTGCTCAGCTTTGGCCTGCAGAACTGTGCAACAATATCATGCGACCGGATGCTGTCGGCTTCCTTTGAAGTTGGCTTCAAGCGGAGAGTAACTGCAGCGAATTGAACCATAAGCTTAGCACAAATCAAAATAATAATAATATATAATAATAATAATAATAATAATTATTATTATAATAATAATATTAATAATAACAGATTTGGGATCAGCATGTCCAAATTAGGGCAGGCTACATGTGCATGTCTCGATTTGATGCTTCAAAAAAAAAAAAAATAATAATAATAATAAATAAATAAATAAATAAAATAAAATAAAATAAAAATATAAAAAAATAGCAATTTATATTTATCACTACCCTAGATCTAGTGTAGGCCCTACTGATAAGATCGCTGTGTCTGATCTTATTCTAGAGTGTTGGGATTTAGCACGATTATTGCACCTAGCACAATTGAATTTGTAGCCAAGAAAGGTAGAGGAGTAGTAAGTCTCTCATGTTGACTTATCGCTTTTTTCATCACTGTATTCATTATCTCTAAACGAAGTCTTACATTAAACTCAGCAAATAAAGATAGGCCATTTAAACCACCGTTAGATGATTCTGAAAATCTTCAGAGTACAATCACAGTTCCTCCAAAAGATTAATACATCTAGTCTTTATTCTTATCAGCTTTTTTGCTCGCCTACTCTTCGCCACACAATCTGCAGGTATCTCTCAACGTCACTTGTCTCCATGGGGAAAACTGAATCCTACAGCGTTGCAAGCTGAACATGTGAAGGGTTCGAATGTTCAGTTGAATTGACTCTGGAACCAGTGTCGATGCATCTGAAGGAAATACGGAGTCAAATTACCTGAGCGTTTATGGCCGGCTTAAGAGTCAGCTGTTGCTCAAGTAAACTTTGCCAAAAGACAGGGCATCTCATCGTGGTAAGAAGGAGCTATGTCAGTCTAACAAGACAACTGGCATCTCAGGTGTCCAAAATTGAAGATGTTATTTTGGATTTGTTTGGTTTTGCTTGTGATGGGATTTAACGGCACGCCAACACTACTCCTTCATAGTGCGTCTTCCAAGATTCTAACCAAACTATGAGTGAGAGTACTATACGTCAACAGCTCTTATTCTGATTATTACTCAAAGTTGTGGTTATTGACAAATATGAAAACTGTCGCAGCCAAAAGCATTATTACTAATCCAGTCCACTGTGAACATGTAGAAAAGTGTCAATAACATCTGTGGCCAATAAAGACCAGTAACAAATGAAGTCGCACCGTGTACTAGAGCATCGATGACAATAATGTGCTTATTTCCCCTGATAGGGACTGGCTTGGCAAATCAATAGAGTTGATCACCCTGGGTACATTAGTTAAAACTAAACGTCTACATGCAGTTAAGTTTTATTACAATAGAATCATTGTTCTTCAATACACAGGTTGTGCGATCATTATCTGTAAGAAATCAGTGCAATATAATATGAGACGAAGATCCTTTGCAGAATACCGGTAGAGGCGATCACTTTGAATTCTTCATCTCATGTCCGAGTTTAAGTTTGCCCTGAAGAACAGCAGTGTAAGAGTAAAACAGTTGTTGTTTTTGTTGTTAAATTCGGCAGATATGTGTTGCATTAAATGGTATCTAATTTTAGTGGAATTGTTTTTTTTTTTTTTGTTGTTGTTGTTGTTTGTTTGTTATTCTTGCTTTAATCGTTATTAATTTTTCAACACCAGGTAACTCCTTGATCAAAATTACCTTATCACACAGATAAGTCTCCACTACAGGAGGTTGAAAAGCTTATAAAAACCATAACCATAGATAAGTCTGTTTGATTTTATCATTTTTGAGAAAAATCTCTGTGTTTATTTTGGAGCTTTAACGTGTCATCGAAACGTACTTTTATGAAGTCAGTTATATTTAACTATAATTTGCTCATTGTCCTGGGAACCAAAGTTATTTTTAACGAATTCTCCCTCGCGAGAATTCAAGATGGCGACCACCGGACAAAATGCAGACCCTGAATTGACAAATGTAAACAATAAGACGTGTTGTAGCCTACTAAGACTTTTCTTTGTGTGTAAATGTAGATTTAGGTTTTGAATGTTGTGCACATGACGATGAAAGTGAATTGCTGTAAAATCGTAATGACCATTTCAACAGTTCTTTCAGCTTCAAACACCGCCCAATTATCGATAAATCATAGGCTAGATTAGAGACGCATGCTTAGGAAGTTAGGCCTAGAATAGATTAAGTTTTCTATCTTAAACCAGTCGACTTAGACCTGGAGTCTAGATCTATCACAAGAGAGAAAGTTTGCAAAAGTTGTCAGCTGTAGGTGAGGGTGGACTGTCCAGTTGCTCACTGGTCTTGTTCTTAACTTTGTCCTAATATAACAGTGAATAGATCTAGGGGGACAAATAGGCCTACCGTACGGCCCGCACACTAAATAGCAACAGCCTAGAACAACCCTGCTGGCTTAACCTGCTGGGACCCTCAACAGCATTAGGGTGGACTTGCGCTGGTCACAGGTCTCTACATGTTAGCGCAGGGAGGACCGTCACCTGCTCGTCGGACCTAGGCTACATGTTGGCGTTAGGGTGGACTTGCGCTCGTGGAGGGTCCCAGCAGGTTAAGCCAATGGGGTTGTTCTAGGCTATTGTTATTTAGTGTGGGGGCTGTAAAGTATTTCTCCCGATCTAGGCACTATCCTCAAGGGACCAGTTTTCGCCGGGGACCAGTTTTCGCTGCCTTGTGTGTTTCTGTGTTTACATTGGTGTTTTTGTGATCGCACATGCATGACTTGTCTTGTTTCATTTTCTAGGAGATGTCATGCGAATAGTGTTGTGCTTTTTTGTGAGTTTTTTTTCCTTCTAAATCACTTTCCAAGGTAAGAAAAAAGAACCATACCTGCAAAAAATGGCATTTTCACTTTTACCTTTTGGTTTTTAATGAAATTGGTCAGAAGAAGCTTAAGATGATGATAATTTTCATTTTTTCATGGTGACATCGCGAGTTGAAACGCAGCAGACAACTAACACCTAAAATAGAATGGAATTGTGTCCCAATTCTATCATTTTCTATAGCAAACCAAATGAGCATTGTTAACAATTTTCACAATGTTTCTTTTCTAAGTTTGAATGATAGGCCTATTATCCAGTGAAAAACACTTATTTTTTTTTCAAATTTTTTTGTGCAGTCCCGGTTTCAGAGTTTTTCAATAAAGTTGAGGTTTTAGAGCATTTTGGAGTTCCCCAAGAGTCTGTTCTGTGTAATTTATGTTAATTTTCAACAATAACACGATAGACATTTGCCCCAGATCTGACCCCATTCATGCGAAGGCTAAGTAGGTCAACATAACGGCTCACTTGGACTGCAAAACACCGTGTCAGGATCAATGAATGATACATCTTCCCAATGTAACTGAAATTTCTACTTCAATCCCTATAGATATTTCTGTTAATATTTGGTCCGTTTTCTCTCACTGTGTCTTGATGCGGTGAAAACTGGTCTCACTAGGATACTGTTCTTTAGAGAGGTCCTGACCTCTCCCACAGCTCGGAGCGCAGTCCCAAAATACAAATGGCACATATCGACTACATGTTAGCGTTACAGAGGACTGTCACCTGCTCATCAGACACTACATGTCAGGGTAGGATGGACTTCCGCTGGTTGAGGGTCTCGCTAGCGTTAGGGTGGATTTGTCATTTTTGTGCTGGTCGAGGGTCCCAGCAGGTTAAGCCAGCGGGGTTGTTCCATCATTCGTCATATGGAATGCATTCTAAAAGTTTAAAAGCCTAAGTGACTAAGCATAATCATCACAGTAATATGTGCCATTTGTACTTCCGGGCTGCACGAGAGATCAGGACCACTAAAGAACAGTAGTACCTAGTTCTAGAAACTAGATCTAGGTCTGCTCTGGATAATGCGAACGAAGTGGCTATATAGACGGAGGTCCCAATAGATTTTTTTTTTTTTTGCTTTAGATCTGAAGTTATTTTTGGAAACACCCCTTGGTGAGCATCCAGTCACAATCAACTATCTCTAATGGATTTGGGTGTCAGATTTTCATCATATGCTGAATTTGAAACGCTTGGTTAGATTAGTTATTAAGGTTATTAATTTTCACTGCCTGGTGTTTTCATATGTACCTTTTTTTTTTTATGATTGCGCATGTGTGACTTTCCTAATTTTGTTTTCTAGGCTAGTCCGGGAGATGTTGCACAGAGTCAATTTTCCAATAAAGAGTAAATTCTAAGCATTTTCAAATTCTTCAAGGGTCATCTCTGTGTAATTCATGTAAATTTTCAACAATAATGCAGACAATAGACAAGGCCCTAAACATTACCATACATATATGCTAGCTTTGGATCTGACCCATTCACGTGGAGGCTAAGTAGGTGAACATATTGGCTTTGTTGGACCACAAAACATCTTACATATAGATCCAGACCTACCAAGGATGCATCCTCCCAATGTAACTGAAAATTCTACTTTAATGTTTTTTGTTGATATTCAGTCTTATATTATCTCTGCCTTGAAAACTGGTCCTAGTGGGATACTTAGTAAACCCATACCACTTAGGCTAAACAGACCCGGGTCCGGATAGCAAAATGCGCTTAGTGGACCAGGGTCAGTATAGCAACGGCAAATTTATTTTGCTACACGGACCCAGAGCTGTTTTTAGAAACATCCCAGTGGTAAGCATTTTGTCACAGTCAACTATCTCTCAACATGGCCATGGATGTGGGTGCCACATTTTCATTATATGCCAAATTTGAGACAAAGTTATAAAAAATTTTATGAAAAAGAAAATTTTTTTTTTTTTTTCGGATTGGGTTTTTTGCTGTGTTGTGTGTTTCTCTCTCTTTTTTTTTTTTTTTTTGGTGATTGCAGATATGTGACTTCTCTTTTTTTTATTTTCAACATCTATAAGTTATATGCATGAGTGCTGTAGATTCACTATTCAGGTTCAGAGTTTTCTAGAAAATTTCAGTTTTTAAGCATTTTCAAATTCCTGAAGAGTCTTTTCTGTGTAATTCAAGGCCCTGAAACATAACCATCCAAGTCAAATCTGGTCGCAACTAGCCTCTCAACCCTCTCAGGCCGAGGCCAAGTAGGTCATCATAACTGCTATTCAGACTGCAAAACACCATGATAAGATCTAACAATGATGCATCCCTGTTAAGTAACTGAAAATTCTACTTTAATTCTGAGGGCAGCGAAAACTGGTCCCAATAGGATAGATCTGCTAAGTAGTTAAGCCTTAACTGGCTTAACATTGAACAGACCGGTGTCCGAATAGCAAAGAACACTAAGCACACCAGTCCTGTGTCCGAATATGTATTGTATTATGTATTGTATGTGTATGTATTACATTGTATTATCAATAGGTATGAAAATTTTCAGCCTCTCAAAGAAAGTACTTAGGACTTGACAGAGGTTTGGCAATATACCTGGCACTGAATGAGCAGAACTGTTTGACTGATTTTAGAGAAAAAAAAAAAAAGAAAAAGTTTTGATGTTTATAGTTTAGCATTATGCTTTGATACCATATTGTTTGCTCTCTTTTTTTTGCTTTGTCAAGGCATTTGCAGAGTTGTCAATGAAAAAGATACAGGCCGAAGGTCAGATCCGTCTTTCCAATGCTCAAATTGAGAGTTTGAACAGAAAAATTCAGCACTCTCAGTTAGTGGAAAAAGAAGTGAAAAGTCTTCCACCTGATGTAAAAGTCTTCAAATCAGTTGGAAGAATGTAAGTTGATGTTGTTAAGATATTTACGTATAGTATATTTAATGAGTATTTGGATAATTTTGTACATTTTAAAAATTTCTTTCCAGCTTCTAAATGTGTGTGAGGTGTTCATACAAATCATGTCAGAAATTATTAGCATAGTACACTTTTATCAGTATGAACTCTTCTTGCAGAAGACACACTTCTACATTTAAGTAAAGAGTGAAAAACATGTATTACATCAAACTCTGAACTCACCGTTTTTTAAGTGATAATAGATTTTCTGTAGTGTTCTGTATTCATCAAAAATGCTTTAATTTTCCCCAGTTGAATGTATGGTTTATTGTATGTGCTATATTTTCTTTTTCTTTTTGGCCTTTCTAGGTTAGTTTAAGTGTGTGTTAGATCCAGGAGCCAGATTGATATGATCAGTCACAGTGGAAAACTTCCAGCAAATAATATTATAGCTGGTTACGTGAATGCTCTATGTTTTCTTTCTTATGTAAAAGGCCGACTTTCTCCCATCATGCAGCCATTTGCCATTTAGAGATAATTGCATGTTGGAATTGTGACTTTATTTAACCCAAAGTCTCTGAAGTCAAATTAATTAATGAGCATGACATGACTTGTGAGAATCAAGAATGTAAATACAAATGACGATAGATCTTACTCACTTTCAAAATAATAAAATGGAATTAAGCACCAATGAGCCATTTTGATCGTCAGTGAAATTACTTCCCTTTGCCCAATACAAGCGGTATAACACAACCATTGTAAAGAAGGAAAATATCGCTTTTTTGCTTCTTATGTGAAATATAATGAACAGAAAATTCAGAAAAATTCACCATATGGTGAACATGTTTTTTTCCTATTGTGATAATTTTTTCATAATTTTTTGCACCACGTTTCAAATAACAAGAAAAAATGTGTTTTTTTCCTTCTATACAATGCTTGTCCTACACCTCTTGTACTTGGCAAAGGGAAGTAACCTAGCTGGCTGAAAAAATGGCTCATTGTGTTTGACAATACCTTTTCCTATGGACATGCAAAATACGTAAAATTCAGCTTAAGACAACAGCAATACAGCCAGATGGAATTTGCAGTTGAGTGTCTGGATTTATCTTCTAATTTTTTAGCCCACATGTTTGAGCTTCATGTCAGCTCAATCATATTTCCCAGTGATTAGATTGATCCTTCTCAGATAATATGCATGAAAGTTTCTTGCAAATAATTTCAGGTTTTTATATCAGACTCAAGATGAGATAAAAGATGATCTCTCAAAGAAACAGCAAGGATTTTCTGAAAAGATCAAGTCACTGGAGGTTTGTATGATTAATTTCTCGTGCTGGGGTGGAAGGCGGGTGGAGAGAGGGGGTGAGAGAAGGGCAACGGGAGAGGGAAAAGTGCGGGAGTTCCGTACATAATAATTAGAATCACCATATCAGATGCAACATGATGAAATCAGGTACTCGTCAAATTTTGAGCATTTCGAGTTATTGGTACCAATGTTAAGCTTATTCATTTCCCTTTCTGCACATGCAAAAAGTGTTGTTCTACCTTGGGTAGAAGTGGAGCTATGGGCAGTTGAAGATGTTCAGGGTGACTTGTTGCTGTAGCTGAATTTTGAGAGAAAATGGCCGTTCACTTTTATTAATTTATCTCTGTAATGCATTTTTACCTTGATATTGAAGGATTTTGTGAAGAAAACAAAAATTGCCTTAAAAATTCGTTCACTGTTGAAAAACATGTGATTTCTCTGGCTACCTCAGTTTGATGTGTGCCTGATTTCATCATGTCATTGCTCATATATTTATGGGATATGTGCTTGTGCAATCTCCTTTTTCAAACCTATGTATATTCTGAATTATAAGTGTATTTATTTTAAGAACTTGTTCATGATTTAGGAAAATTGTAGTTTTGCTAAAAGAGGAATAAATGATGCTGTGTGGGTAATTCCCACAAAATCTGAAGAAATATTGTGATACTGGTGCAGTAGTCTGGTAGTGAAGTATTTCATCATATTGTTAAATGCTAAAGAGCAAAGAGTACAACATCCTCCCCTCAACCTCTTAACTTCTCAGTGCGAATAGAAAATATCAGTGGCTAATGGCTGTCATCCCAAGCAAACTCAGTCACCACCTCCTCCATCCCATTTCCCCAGTGAATATAAATGTCAGATTTTCTTAAGGGTCTATTTTGCACCTCTTTTGCTTTGCCCCTGTGTGGGATATAACTTCCTGCTCATATAAAGAACCTGTGTATGTTAGTTATTTTTCTACTTCCATTTTTCAGGCTTTTTGTAACATTTCAAATTGTTAGAGCGTACTGACTTTCTGCCATGCCACTGTTCCGCCTAATTTTTAAAAAAAACTTTTTGAACCTCTTTCTAATAAAGGTATAACTAATCCTCTAGTAATGGACATAAGCAAACAAACAACAACAAAAAAAAGACAATTACTTAAATTTTTGTTTTTAACTTTGTGGGATGTGATAGTCAGTATGTGTGTGCTTGTTCAAGAGGTTGCACGCAGAAAAGTTATATTTATCCCTTTACACTACTTTACAGAGAGTCAGATATCGTCAGAGAGTCAGATATTAGATTCCCAAACAGTGATTGGTCATCTGGTAAACTGAGTAACTCAGGCCTAATGATCTCTTGTCTCTACCAGGAAGTTAAACTCACTGACTTTCACATCATCTGACAAAACTATCTCAAGTCTGTGGCTTATCAGTAAACCTGATTTATTTTCATGACCTGGAAGATTTCCCCAAGCTGTTTTCGTTTCCCCACCGGTAGTTGGCTGACAATGATGAATTTTATTGTCTTCTATTTTAGAATTCCATATCTATTGGAGTCTAGTGAGCTCTTCCCCAATTATGCAGTCATTTGTACTCACAAGAGTTGAAACATCTTTAAATGAAATCATATTATTATGAAGTTTTTGTGGATGCAGAGGAGATGACAGCCCATTTCCTTTTTCTTTTTTTTTTCTCTCTCTTTTTTTTTTTTTTCTTAACATCTTAGAAGAAAAGTAGAATGTTATATGTCTCGCGGCCAGTCGAAATGAGACGTAAGTCGCTGGGCTAGAACAGAGAAATCAGGCTTTGAATGTGATGAGGG
>JBCAUA010077104.1:0-10865 GCA_038406235.1 Peronia verruculata
AGAATGAAGGAAACGAGAGTATACAGTGCTGAAATAGACATATTAACAAGGGTTTTGCCAGCATAATTGCGAGCTCAATTCTTTGTTGTCCTATCTCTATTTTGGGCGATTTGGAGATATATATGTCATGTGAAAAAGAGATGGTAGATCTAACTTATTATCCAGAGGTCATTTCACCGATCACTTGCCCAAACAGATGTATTTTGAAAATCATTTTGTCCTGCCTCCTATGTACAAAAACAGTTTGCTAAACGCAACTCATCAATTTTCTCAAAATGTGAAAAATGGAGATAGGGCAACAAAGACCTGAGCTCACGACATGGTAAAAACGGACATCTGCTTTGCGGGCACCAAAACAGAAACAAACAAACAAACAATACTGCATTGGCAACTTGATTCCTGGATAACCTAACAAAATTTAAAAAACTACTTATGCTGTGGGATATTTCTTGTGGTGTACAAGGAGCAGAGGTCCGTTGCCCCCTACTCTCTAACGAGTGGAGATGTTGCATCTATGGTTCTGTCTAAATGAAAATTGTAATTTTTAATGGGAGATCGTTGTGCTCAGTCCTATTGTTTCCCTTTACGAGGCAAAAGAGGGATTAAGCTAGTATTGTAAAGAGGAAAAAAATCACCTTTGCGCCCTTTGCTTGAAACGTACACCATGAAATATTCAAAAAGAAAATATGATGTAAGGGGACAGTTTTCTTTTTGTCCATATAATGTTATCATTTTTTGGCCATCAGGCTTTCGAATGACAAGATGGGAAGGGATTTTTTATTTTGTTTATACTGTTTGCATCGCTTTTCCTGAATTTTATTTCCGTTTTTTGAAGGAAAATTGGATACTTGGTGGAAAATGCAAAAAATCTGCATTCGTCAATATACATATTTCAAAAGTTTTTAAAAATATTCTATGACATACAAACAAACAAAAATGCATTTCTCTTTTACATATTATTTATGAGCAAAATTTCACATTAATTCATTCAATGCTCTATGAGCCCTAGATTTTTGGAAAAAGCTCATTTTCAAAACACAAAATCTAATATGGCGTCGTTGTCATGGCAAGGGGATGCAAAACAGACATTTTTTTTTTTCCACACTCTCCTTTAATTTGGACAATCATACTGAATCCAAATTTGAAGCATAAAATATCCCTAGTTTAAGCATTCAAAAAATCACTCTCAGTACCCGCACCGATCGTTAAATGTTTGCAGTCTACTTACTCATTTCTGTCATAAGTGGTGAAAGCCGCTCCGTTTTGATAACTGAGCCCATGTCCTGTAGATATAACAATAAACAAAATTCTGATTAAAATTGCAATTTTATCTCTTACACAAAGGATACTGTTTACAAAGGAGACTAGAGGTAGAATCAAAAGTCGAATAGAAAGAGTTAAACCTATCCTTTCTTTGTGCAGAGACATGAAACAAAAAATGTCTGTCTAACAAAACAGTTGAAAAAAAAATAAATAAAAATAGAGAGTATTTATATAGCGCCCATCCCGTTCTGTAAAGGCTCTAAGCGCTTTACAATCTATTATTACCCCGACAGACCCAAAAAAGACTCATATACGTTCTCAGCTTTCTGGGAAGCATACAAGGTGACTGCCTGTTTGGCGCTCAAATCCTTATCAAACAATATCAATCACTGTCTGTAGTCGGGTACCCATTTAAAATGTTGTCGAGTCAAGAAATTTGTGTGAGCTGTCTTTTCCAAGGCCAAAATGTCGGCACCAGTCAGGATTCGAAACCGAGACTTTAGATGCCAAGTCCGAAAGCCCAATTAAGACGTAACTAACAAATTAAATTTAATAAATAAAGTCCAGAAAGTTGAGCAAGAATAGTACGTTCTTAGCAAGTAATACAAAACATAGTCCTTGTGTAACAAGTAATGAGGAGATAATTGTGACTAGCTCTATTACTTCCCTTTACCAGACAAAAGAGGTCCTGAACATCGTGAGTTCAGTTCTCTGTTGCCCTATTTCCATTTTTCACAGTTTGAGAAAATTGATGAGTTGTGTTTAGCATCTGTTTTTTGTACATAGGAGATAGGACAAAATGATTTTCAAAATATACCTGTTTTGGCAAGTGATAGGTGAAATGACTACATTATATAATAGATTAACTGTCCCTTTCTCAAATGACATAGGCCTATATGTCTCCAAAATCGCCCAAAATGGAGATAGGACTACAACAAAGAACTGAGCTCACGACATGCACAAGAAAGACAAAAAAAAAAAAAAAATCATTTTTACTGCTCTTTGCTTGAAACGTAAGTTATGACAAATTCCATACACAAAGAAATAAGGGTATAAAGAAAATGTTCTCTACTTTTTTTTTTGTCGCGCTTTTGTTTTTTAATCAGTGTTTCCAATGACATCATGAAGTAAATGGATTTTTAACATTCTTTACACTGCTTGCTCAACACCTCTTTTGTCGTTTAAAGGGAACTAACAAGATTGGTCACAACCAAGGAGCTTATACTATTACACTGGTGTGCGGACTAGTGACGTCACGCGTACCGAGTGTGGAGCCATGCCAGAAGAGGCAAGACACCTGGTCAACGCCGTTGACATATTATGTTACCACATGTTCATGAACAAAATTCATTACTGTCATTATCTCACAATCGCAAGTCTGTTGTATTCTGTCCTTGTTGTAGCTCTTGATTTAAAAAAAAAAATGAATCAGTTAGCTTACAAGAAAAGTTGTAGTAGATCTCCGTAGGTGGTAAAGGACGCCAAGCATAGCTTAATAGCAACGCCTCTAGTGCTATGGCGTCCAGTATTGGCACGCCAGACACAGGTTGTATTATTTTTTTTTTTTAAGGCGACATCAGGAGTCCGCACTCCAGTATAAATAGTATAAGCTCCTGGGTCACAACGTTGTCCCATTTTTAGATTGATGAAAAACACTCCCCATCACAACTTACCACCGTCGTCGTAACCCTCTATGGTCAGGGTGTAGTCTGGTGGGCTCAGGTCAAACGTCGGGTAGATTCTGATGTGGTCATTGTTATGGCCGTCTGTCATGTCCACACGCAATTCATGCCGCTTATTTCCCATCAGGTTAACAACGTTCTTGAGCCCTAAAGGGTTGGATGATTATGGGACACTTTGTTTTGTATTTCAAACAAACAAACAAAAAAAAACCTGTTTCATTATGTTTTCTTCTTCCAATTCAAAGACAACTTTTCACAATTGTGTGTGTGTGTGAGTGCGTTTATGTGTGTGTGTGTGTGTGTGTGGTGTGTGTGTACAGATAACTAAACAACGAACCAATCAGCCAGCCAGTCACCCAGTCAAACAAACAAACTGTTATCCGAAGTCATCCTCTCCCTCACCCCCCCCCCTCTCCCCACTCTCACCCCCTTCCTTCCTCAATAAATTAATTACTTCACTCACTTTAAGCAAACAAACACAATGCATCTTTCTCCGATCGGTTTCCAAACTTTTTCTGTGTGCAACGTTATAATGTTAAATTTAACTGCTACTCGGAAGATTGTTTGTTTGTGTTGGGGTTTAACGGCACATCAGCATTATAACGACTATATTGTGCCTAAAACGGTGGGTACATTTACGCGGTAATAACAAACAACGCGTTTATTTGGTTATAAAAGGATATCAAAATGCGTATATAAATTTGGGTTGTCAAAAAAAAAAGTATAACAAAAATTAAAAGATCGATATAAGCAGTTTTGCGGCGTCCTGCGAGGATTGTAGCAAGCTTGTCGTTCATGATACGAAATGATATAATTTGTTGCACAGGCCAGCATGGAGTAAAAAGCTCAGGATGGTCTGCGGATCTGTTTTGTCAAATAGGTCCTTCAAAGAGCGACTCGAGAAGTGGCTTCTCGAGAGTCTCTGAAGTCGGTGCAGTTTATTTCTATGTGTGGGTCAGTCTATTCTGGAGATGTAGCTGGCATGACTGAGATGGAATTACTATAGACGTAATGTTAACTGCTATTCTGGAGATATAGCGGGCATGACTGAGATGGAATTACTATAGACGTAATGTTAACTGCTATTCTGGAGATGAAGCTGGCGTGACTGAGATGGACGACTATAAGTGTAATATTAACTAAACTGACTTCTAATACTACAATCGCCGATGTTACTGCTACGACTTTTACTGCCATTTTTGCCACTATTACAAATATCACTACTATTACCACCACTGCTATTACTATTTCTGCTATTATTACTGCTATTACTACGACTTCTATAATTTTACTTCTATTATTACTATTACTGTTATTACTACCATAGTTATTACTAATACTGTCACTGCGATTACTACTACTACAACTATTACCACCACTACCACGGCCACGGCTACCATAAATGCTGCAACTGACCACTGCTGCTGATGCTACACCTACCACTGAAGTGTTACTACTTCTACTATTTCTGCTACTACAGCTACTATTGCCACTGCTACTATTATTGCTTCTCTTTACTACTGTTATTTCTACTCTTTACTACTATTACTACTACTACTCCTACTACCACTATTATTACTACTACTGCTACTACTACTTTTACCACTACTACTTCTACTACTACCACTATTATTACTATTACTACTATTTCTACAACTACTATTACTATTACTACTTCTGCTATTACTATTACTACTACTACTACCACTACAACTACTACTACTACTATTATTTTTTCTACTACTGCCACTATTAATACTACTACTACTACTATTAATACTACTACTTGTACAATTACTACTACTACTTCTACTTCTACCATTCCTACTACTACTACTATTACTACTACCACTATTACTATTTTGTGTCTATGCAGATGATTGAAATAACGTGTGCTCTGCACTGATGATGTAACTGTAAGTACTTAGGTCTCCTATCTTCTTTGATCCTACATTGCCTTCTAAGTAAAATTATCCATGTTTGATGAGCAAGAGATTTTGCAATAACTGCAGAGAAAAGTGGTGTGGTATCTGAATTATAGAATACACTATGTGCAATACATTTCATATCTTACCGAGCCAGAATTCTCCTTGCAGAGAGCCGAAACCGTTTTCGTATTCAGTAAAACTGCGGTTGAAACCAACGCTGCAGTCAAATCGTTTTTGGAACACCTAGGAATCATACAAAAGAAAATAGTCGAAACATAATGTACATATATCCACAATATTGTATTCATCGAAGACTGAATTAAGACCAATATATTTCCAGATCACTGCAAAGATTATGATGCCCCCGTATCGATCCTCGAGAAATTCGATTCATCTTAAGTAATCACTACAATTGTCTAGAGGACATTTCAGTAGTGTGAAATTAAGACAGAGACAGATTCCGGCAAGTCCTCCAAAATTATCTTCTTAGGCTGGGGCCACAGTGCATCTGTGTCTGTGTCCGTCACTCGCACTGCAGCCGCATAATGCTATAGGCCAAACTCATTTCATTGCCGCGGGCTGCAGTGCGTCTGGGTCTGACCACATGGCCAGCCGGCGTGTCAGCTGGAGTTTTCTGTTATGACTCGCCTGCGCTATTTTGTGTCTTGCAGGCTCGCGACATGGCGGGTACAGTGACAGAGTTAGACACAGATACAGATCCACTTTATCTACGGCCTTAGGGCTTGGTGAGAATGGACTGTGTTTGACGTCATACTTCTGCTGTTTCAGAATACAGTAGTGCTCTCTGGACTCGTCTGTCATATCGAAGGTCAAGGCATTCTATTTATTTGACCGATGGAAATATCCCGGCCATATTTAGGTCTCCTGGGATACTGAAGCAACTCCATGGAGGCCCTTTGATTGATGGGTGTGAGGGGGCAAAACTGGAGGTAGAATGTGAGCAGAGGCCCAAGAAGAAACAAAATAAGTCATTGAGGTCAGGCGGGAAATCGAGCAAGTAAAAATAAAATAACACTTTTTGGGGTTTTGAATGCCTAACCAAAAGCCCTCTATTCCAATGAGCCATTTTGACCGTCAACGAAATTACTTCCCTTTGCCCAGTACAAAAGGTATTATACACGCATTGTAAAGAAGGAAAATATCACTTTTTCGCTTGTTATGTGAAATATAATTAACAGAAAATTCAGAAAAATTCACCATATAATGAATATGTTTTGTTCCTACTGTGATAGTTTTTCATTCATTTTTTTTTTTGCACCATATGTTTCAAATGACAAGAGCAAAAGTGATTCTTTCCGTCTTTTCAATGCTTGTCCTACACCTCTTGTACTTGGCAAAGGGAAGTAACCTAACTGGCTGAAAAAAATGGCTCATTACAATGCAGGTTGTCTCCCATTGTCCATCGGATTTCGTTCATTGGGTTAGCTTGTCCTTAGTTTTTGTTAAGGCCTTTCACTCTCTAAGGAAACAACAACAACAACAACAACAAAAGAGGGGGGGGGATGTCAATCTGTCTCTGTGAAAAACTAGGAAAAGGTCCTGGCATATTCTTTAGCAACATGTAAAACTGCAGTACGTTAACAAATGTCAAATGTTCCAAAATGGGCACTTGGCCTTTATTGTTTTAATTTAATAATTTTATCTTCGTCCGCCTTCCCTAGATGAGATCATTGCTGAAATTTAAAAACTTAATGTTAAATATTTAAAATTATAAATACTGAATTTATTCAAATATTGGCTTTAACCGCACTGAGAGCGGAAGGAGGAGAATGGCTTTCCTTTCCACCACCGTCTACTTCATGGCACAGGCACAAACACATTCTTTCCAATTACCATCCGGCCAATTAATGGGTCTTTCCCTGGGTTACACCCCTGCCCAGTCACATCGTATCACGTTCGCACATGGAGCCTTAGATTAAAAAATATATAATAATTTTTTTCAGACAATATATGCGGGGTCTCTCGCATATTCTCTCCCCCGACCCCTCCCGGTGGGCTCCGCTGGAGTTTTGCGGTTGCTCCAGCCCTTTCCACTTGCATGTGAACATATCACAGACCTCCCCTCCCCCCAAAAAAACTGCGAAGAGACGCTCCTATGTGCGACCCAGACAAAATTGTTTCGCCTTTACTATGTGGTGCAACTTTTTTATTTGCCTATGCTTTCTAATTGCAATACTAGGCCCAGATAGACACTCCCTCATTTATCTTTATTATTATCATTTTTTTTTCTAATGTGTGTGTATCGGTGACGAAGTGTGTTGCAGCACTTGCATGGACCCTTCTTAATGAGCTGGGTTACTGGTCATAATCTTCATTTGTGGAGAGCTCTCTGTTGCTCACGTTGCTCTTCCCAGTTTCCGGTTTTTATAATGGCTATTGGCATAATGTTGTTTGAAAGACGTCTGTTATTCAAATAGACTTCAGGTTTGTGAAATCTTACGTGTGGAATAAACCAAGCTATCGAGGAATGTCAGAGACGGGCACATTTTATTGAAAGCAGGTCCATAATGTGAAAGATGACAGTAAAATTAAATATTTATCAGTTTCACAAGTGAAAGTATGATTACTCTTTTTTTCTGATATCCTCGAATGATGTACATGTAGAATCTATATCTAGATCTATATTATAAGAATGAATGAATCCCCAGCACCGATTTATAGAGGATACATCTAGTATTTAAATTCGTTTTGTTTCGGAACAGGAGATAGATCTGTGTATCTAGTCTAGTGATTTAAAAACAGGAGGCATCTAGACCGTCTATCTGGATCTAGACTCTAGAGCTAGATGAGTTGTCACAGGATCTAGTTGCAGAACAAATGAATGTAGAACTAGACTTTATTACAATCCAATCTTCTTTTTTTGTTCGAATTTCTTGTTGGCCAAACATAGAAATTTTGCACTGTCGATCTAGATCTAGAACTAGATCTGATATTATTATATAGGTTTACTATAATACATAATAGTGTTATACTATTTTGGGTAGATGGATGGTTTCATGCACCTCCAGATCCTCCCCCCCCCCCCCGGCCCAGCTGTCTGAATAACCAGTTTTTTCGGTTGTTGTTGTTGTTTTTTTTTCTACACTAAGGAAGATTTAAAACAAAAAACAAAAAAAAAAACAAAAAAATCACTTTTTTTCCTCTTCCGTAAGTCGTCTATTTTTCTTCTTGATGTGTAAACGTATCTTGCCGTGATTGGCTCAATATAGCTCTGATCGTCCTGATGTGTTGTTAAACTCCAACTCAAACAAAACAAGAGATGTGTTAGCTGTAATCTACAAGTATTATTATTATTATTATTATTATTTTATTTTATTTTTTTTTGTTGCTTTTTGAAATATTCTGATTTTGTTAAAACGTCTTTAGTATCCACCCTGAATACTGAAAGCTTAGTCTTGTGTTACCATTTGATGAAAAGAATGAAATAGCTATTGAAAGCACTCAGTCACTCTGAGTCTGAACAGACATGCTAAAGAAAGTGCTGATTAAGAACTACTATAAACATTAATGTGTCACATAGGTCTGAATGAAAGAAGCCACCAATTGCTAATTGGGTTTCACTTCCAGCTGTCTCGCTGAAGCTCACATCACATTTTATTTTTTTTCAAATAGAAAAGAACAGCAATGGATTCATGACACTTATTTTTATCTAAATCATAATTTATAAAACACTTGGCAAGGTAAATGTCACTATGTTTGAAGAATCGACATAATATCTAACATAAAATAATGATATCATAAAATTGAAACACCAAGGATGATTTATATCGCAGCTGATACAAGAACTTAAGGCGTCCCAATAACTGAGTAAGTCTATACAGTGAGGGGAAGAGATGAATATAAAGAAAGCTATCTCCAGAAATAGCATATTATTTATTATATCTTAATCTAACTCATCTTTCAGTTGATACATCGGGTACAGAGAGGTTTTTAGTAAAAATCATTTAAATGCAGCTGGCTCTTATACTTTACAATTCATTAAATCTCAGTGGAACTGGATCTGTATCTAAATCAATTTGTTATTTGCTCACCTAAATCAAAAACTACTTTTTATGTCTTTTTATATCCATACATTCGTGTAAATCTAGAATCATAGGTACGCAGCAAAAAAGTAGCGTAGTATTGACAAGTATATGTTTGTTTGTTTGTTTGTGGTTTAACGACACATCAGCACGCCTACGTTTATACTGTGTCAAGCACCTCAAGCAGAAGTGAGGAAAGAAAGCGGGACAGAAGACAGGAGCAAAGACAGAGAGAAGAGATATCTCCCTTAGAAAGTCGAGGATGGAACTTCATGGGAGACATCCCACCGATGGCGGGCTTACACTGCCTGCAGGTGGGTGCAGAGAACCTACTTATAAACCCCAGGCCATCGCATGAAAGATAAGTACATCTATAGATCTAAACACAGGTCTACGTAAGAGCATTACAAGATGACCGGATGATGCTGCGACCTTATTATTTTCTACAGATGTATAGAAAGCTCTTACTTGTAGATTAATTCGATCTAAAGATCTATTTCTCTTTCTTACCACAATAGATCTAGATCTACATCCCGGTAAATCTAAGCGGAATGCTGAGCCGAAGACCTTGACGAGATCTCAGTAGGCCTATTGACTAGATCTAGATCATGTTTTATTTCTGTTCGTACTCATGACGGGATGTTCAAGTGATCAACTTATACAGTGAACAAATGGCAAACGATCGCTGAACTCAACATTGAGTCTAGATCTTTGAGTATGTAAACGCAATTCGAGATGTCAAAACATTCCAGGTTGTCTGTTGCTCATTCGTATCTTCATTCTAGGCATACGCACAAAACATTCATACTTTCGTTTTCGCTTTCTTCGTTCCGCAAATATGTCGAAACGTCAGCAGCCAGCAAGACGTTTCTGACAACCAAAAAGCTCCCTCCCCCCCCCCCCCAATCCAGCTGACGTCCAAGTCTTAAGTTTCCTGACTAACAACTTGACCTAGTTTCCCTCGATATCCATCAAAATCACGACTAAAACTAGCGCCGTCAAATTGCACTGGACCTGCAGGCCCATTATTAGGCTACATCTAGATCTCTAGATCCGCAGTGAATGTATCTAACGAAATTATAACATCCGGACACATAACAGGAAACGAACTTACGGCAAATGTAAAACATGGAGCGATTATCGGGCACATTCGGAGGGTGGAAAAATGAAAGAGAGAAATTGACCAACCGTGCAAAAATATAAGGACTTTTCAAGAACTTTGGCAACAATTTCCAAAGTCAAGAACTTTTAAAGGCCTTGAGTCCCACCCCCCCCCCCAAAAAAAAAAATTAAAAATTAAGCACTTTCACGGACTTTCAAGGACCGTACGAAACCTGGACATAGAGAACTCCTGTCACACTGAAGTGATTGACGACAAAGAGAGTTTTCACAGACCCATTTTAATTAGGATCGAAACCTCACCAGCATTGACCCACTCTCAGGGGACTCTATGGATCTTTAGAAGAGCCAACTGGGTAGAATATCGAAAACCCTCAGTAAAATATCTATTGCTCTCCAGCCTGGAGGAGACTGAAGATACATATGTAGTTAATGATAAACTGTGAGTATCTATCTATCCTCTGCCTCTCTGTTTATCCATCCTCTGTCTATCCACCCATCTCCCTGTCCGTCCGTCCACCCATCTATTCATCCATCGATCCAACTATCAATTTTTCTGTCTGTCTGTGTCTGTCTGTCTATGTTCTGCCTCTCTGTCTATCTGCGATCTATTTCTATCCATCCATCTGTCTGTCCGTCCGTCTGTCCACTTTTTCATCCATCATCCATCCATCCATCCATCCATCATCCATAAACCCATCCATCCATCCATTCAACTATCTATCTGCTTGTCTGTCTGTTTGTCCATCAATTACTCAGTCTATCTATCTATCTATCTATCTATCTATCTATCTATCTATCTATCTATCTATCTATCTATCTATCTATCT
>JBCAUA010077115.1:0-10863 GCA_038406235.1 Peronia verruculata
TTATTTTTTGACCACGGTTGTGGACAGCTGAGATAACCACCACTACAGGAGGTTGAAAAGCTTATAAAAACCATACAATACGCTTATACGTCAAGTGAAAGCCCGCCATCGGTGGATACCTCCCATGGAATGTCAGTCATCTCTTTTCTCTCTCCTTGCTTCTGTCTTCTCCCTCATTCCTCTTTTCTTTTTGACGTATAAACGTATCTTACCGTGTTTGGCACAATGTAGCCGCGATCCCGCTGATGTGCCGCTAGTCCCCAAACAAACAAACAAACAAACAAACAAACAAACAAACAAACAAACAAACAAAAACAAACACATCAAAAAGAAGAAAGAAAAGAGTGATGGCATGTATAGCACCGGCTATGGGTTGCGCTCCCATTGCTGTTACACTGTCACCGTTTTATCGTTGGCCTTCAACTGTCAACCCATTGTCATCTGTTTTCTGTCACCGCCCTCACTTCTTCATCACATTTTGTGTCCAGTTTGTCTCTTCTTCTCTTTTGTATGTGTTTGCAAGTGAGTTTGCGCGTGTGTTTGTTTGCGTCCATGTGTGCCTGTGTCTGTTAATTCCTGGTATCTGACGGCTGTCCTTGCCAGGTTTATCAAGTTCCCGGAGAGCACGCGATCTGGCAATTTGTACAAGCCAGGAGATGTCAGCTGCTCTCTCTCCTGGCTAACCGTGTTTGCTCCTCTGTAATTCTCTGGAATAATATGGGATTGAGCAACAGATCAGGATCAAGACAAATGGTTCAGGAATTCCATCGAAATGCATGGCTTGTTTGTATGATGAATGTTATGTTGTTATTGTTGATGTTGTTGTTGTTATGGTTGTTGTTGCTGTGGTGTTGGTGTTGTTGGTTTTCTCTCTGTTGATATTGTTGATGTTGTTGTTGTTGTTATAGTAGTTGTTGTGGTGGTGGTGTTGGTGGTGGTGGTGTTCTCTATGTTGTTATTGTTGATGTTGTTGTTGTTGTTATAGTTGTGGTGGTGGTGTTGTTGGTGGTGGTGGTGTTGTTCTGTTGGTTTCCACCCTTTCATTTTCGGAGCCATGCATATCTCGATTCACGCCATTCCGCTACTTCTTTTAAAAATCAATCTATAACATGACCGCTGATATTTCTGAATAAAGATATAACAAAAAAAATCTCATCTAAGACTGTGAAATAATTCCTCAAAATGACTGTGAGCTATGGACTGTTACTGCCATTTTTTTCACAGTGGGTAATACTTTTCTGAATTTCTGAATTTAATCCCCCCCCCCCCACCCCCTTTTTTCCACCCCATCCTCGCTTGCGGCCACCTACGCCTCCTTCTTCCCCCACCTTTTTTTTTTTTAGTATAAAATTGTGGAAATACTGAGCAAATGAACGCTTGATCACATAACACAATAGTCTTATGTTACTTTTTGACCACGGGTGTGGGCAGCTGAGATAACCACTACTACAGGAGGTTGAAAAGCTTATAAAAACCATACAAATGAACGCAGATTTTTTCTTTTTTTCGAGTCACCAGCTGGCCATTAAATTCCGTGCTCTGGATAACAGATATCACATTATAAGGGGCCATTTTGTTCAACTAATCACAGATCAACTTTAAATAGCTTGTATTATCTTGTGCCTGTTATAAATAATGAATGGTTTATTAGTAAGACTGACGTCACGCGTGACGTCACACTTCTCCAGAAATAACCTCACATCTTGATTCATTTCTTTTGTCTTATCAATGTCTTTGGTGTCACAAATATTGTTCTATCTGAAATCATGTTGATTGGCGAAAACATCTATATGAAAAAGGGAAGCAATAAAAAGAGCGAAGATTAATTATTATTTCTATTTTGAAAACAGCAATTACAGAGTATAAATGTAAATTCCTGTCTCAGCCCTCCCTTATTCTGGAATGACCTATTTCCCAACAAATGTACTTGTCTCTTTATCACAAATATTCCCTCTGTCAATGTTCCTGATTGTTCTAGTTCCTTCTCGTGCTCCGTCGCGTCAAACTATGAACTCGTTAAGTTAGAACTAAAGTTTTAACCATTCGCTTCCTGAACTAAGATGCAGAATGTTTGATCTCATCACCATTTCGCGAGCTCAGTTCTTTGTTGCTCTATCTCCAGTTTTGGTCTATTTGGAGATATATATGTCACATGAAAGAGGAATAGTAAATCTACTGTCTAATGTAATTATTTCACCGATCACTAGTCCAAACTGGTAGATTTTGAACATTCCTTTTGTCCTACCTTCTATGTGCAAAAACAGTTGCTAACCTTAAGACACCAATTTTCTCAAAATGCGAGAGATGGCGATAGCGGATCAGAGAGCTGAGCTCACGATTTTCTTGCACCTCTGGCAAAACGAACGACTCAATCAAGATATAAAAGGGGAGCAGACGACGGGATGGACAGACTGAAGATGCTCGTCCCAGATGTGATTTTGAAAACTGCGCCTAGCAGAATTTCTTAACTATCTTGATCCTTACAGTGTCAGAAATTGAAAGGTTTTGAAAAAAGGACGCAAATCAGTGATGGTTGCCATGGAGCCAGCCATGATTTGGCACAATTTTTTTTTTTTTTTCAAAATAAAGTATAAATTTTGCTCTTATTTTATTTCAGCCGATTTTGTAAATGTGTTGCTATCATAGTTTTCTAAATCAATTTTTAGATACTGCAGAGATAACATTTACAATCGCCTATTTATTTCTGCTAGCTTTTTTCTTTCAAACAACTGTTTTAAACTAAAATAAAACAAAAATATTATTAACTGGGGCTTTTTACTTCCCTCCCGTAGACATAGCATAGTATCTCCATATCATCTATAGATTACTTTCATTCACAACTGCAAAAAAAAAAAAAAAGATTCTTCTAAGTCAGAGGAGTTGGTGGTTGTTTTCAGAATGTGTAGACTTTCCCGAATCTTATGCTTATGTAACATGGAGCTTCGGCCAGTTGAATATTGTGACATTCATGCCGTTATAAGAAGATTTATTGACCATGAATTTAACACTCATCTCATTCACTTTTGTCTGTCTGTGTCGGTGGCTAAGTCACTCACTCTCTCATTTTTTGCCTGTTACGATACATGATGAAGACAAGACAATCATTGTCCCTGGTTTCTCCAGTAGGATCAGCCTCTCCCATAATTCCCAGTCTTCGGCCGTCACTTGGCCAGCTCGATTCCCGGATGTGTTTGCTTTGTGTGGCGCATGCGCACTCTGCCCACCCGGCTCCTTCTCTCCCCTTCCATCCCTCCCACCATTCACCGGATTCCCTCACTGCCCCCCCCCCCTTATTCCGTCCGTCTTCAAGCAGATCTTTTCTTGTTACCATGTCAAATTCTCTTTTGCTCTTTTTTTTCATTTTTTGTTTTTCATTTTCATTGTTTCATTCCTCCCATTGGGGAGGGGGGGGGGGGGGCTGGGGGTATGGGGGATGTTACTATTACATTCTACTTCTTATTTTCCTGATCTCTTGCAGATTTAGGGTTAGGGTTAGAATGAGGGTTAGCCGCACTAGCGGTTTCTTACAGCGGTGTAATTTATTTATCTAAAGTTACCATTAGAGGACTGAGTAGATCCACTCTTATTTATTTAGTTAGTTATTTATCTATTTATTTATTCATTTTTTGCTTTCGCACTTTCTTCCGCTTAGTGTCTCCTTTATCGCTTACCTTTCTGGTCTCTCATTCCGTTGACTTTTGTCTTTCACTCCCTCTTCTTTGTCATCATGTGTCAAGTTTTTGTTTTTGTTTTGTTGTTGTTCTGATGATTTGTCCCCTTTTGTTTTGTTTTAGATTTTTTTTTTTATTCTAGTGGTTTGTTCTATCTCTTTATAAAGTTTATGCACTTGCGACCCCATAATCCAAAAACCTTGAAACCCAGGCGACCGACACACTATCAGCAGCTTGATCTACATTGTATTACATACGCAGTCACACAGGCAGACACACTCACAGGCATACATATAGACACTTCAAATGTCCGCTAATAACATTGAATGTCTTTCACACACTTTTTTTTTTTCACTGACACAAGAACAAGAAATACTGATTTTATTCCAAGCCACTCCTTGCAAGGCATGGCGACCCCCTTGCTGGCTGGGGACCCCAGTCCTGTGTGACATTGTCTTTGTATCCTGAGCCAGTACTATCGTGAAAATAACAAAACCTTCAAGACAGGGGTTGCCAAATGGCAATTCATAATTCAACACGTTAAGTTAAAGAAACAGCAAAATTGTGCAGATTTGTGAGCTAAAATTGATGAAAATTTCGGGGTGACGTCAAATTTGGGTAACAAAGAAGAAGATAATATAAAACTATGTGGCTCGCCGAGTAACATACACGATCTAGTTGAATCTCCAGACTTACTTTAGTGGGCTTTCATTTGTAACTGGGGTGAAACTAGTTTTAGTGTTTAATTAGCTGCCCTCATGACCCGACCTAGTTGCATAAAATTTCCCCAATGTCCTTTGTTAGTGATTGGGGTGAAATTACTTTTGTGTATAATTATGCCCACGAACTGTCCGAGTTGCATAAAATTTCTGATTGTGGCGAGTCGACGATTCATCCCCCAATGCCTCAATGTTCAGGATTTTTTCACCATTACCGGACGTGCATGCATGTTTGGTTGGCTGACTCTGAGTGAGTGACTGGGCTAAGTTACCACGCCAGAGCAGCTTCATCACCCCAGTTTGACCTAAATATATCTCTATCTAGTGAAACATAGATTTCCTCAATATTAAAAAAAACTAATTCACCATTTCCTTAAAGACTGCACGCTATTATAATGATGTTTAGAAGAGAGGCTGCATATCTAAATCGCGATCTTCTCAAGACAGATGTTTCTTGGAACGGGCGTTTTGTTCAAATATGATGGAAGGAATCAGTATCTCAGATAGCTATGTTTGAAGAGAGAGAGAGAGAGAGAGAGAGGGAGTGGGAGGGTAGAGAAGACAGAAAGGGAGAGAGAGAGGGAGAGAGAGAGAGGGGAGAGAGAGAGAGTGGGAAGGGAGAGTAAGAGGAGAGAGATGGAGAGAAAGAGGAGAGAGAGAGAGGGGAGAGAGAGAGTGGGAAGGGAGAGTAAGAGGAGAGAGATGGAGAGAGAGAGGAGAGAGAGAGAGGGGAGAGAAAGATGACAGAAAGGGAGAGAGAGAGGAGAGAGAGAGAGTGGGAGGGGAGAGTAAGAGGACAGAGAGGGAGAGAGAGAGGGGAGAGAATGAGAGAGTGGGAGGGGGAGAGAAAGATGACAGAAAGGGAGAGGGGTAGGAGGAAGTGACAGGACATTGGATGGAGCGCCTGGCCTTGAACTGTAGCAGACAGGGACAGAGGGAGTGGAGGGGTGGGGGGAATAGCGGGGATGAGCGAGGAGGAAACTGGATAAGGCATGGAGGAAGAGAGGAAAGGAGAGAGAGAGGGGAGGAGGGAAAAGAGGTGATGGGGAGATATTGAATGGAAGACTCATGGAGGGAAGAGAGGACAGAAGATTTATGGAGGGATGAGGTGGTGGCTGCCAATACAAGAGGGAGGGTGAGTGGTGGTGGTAGGGAGGAAGTTTGAATCGATATGAGTTAGATTAGCAAGCTGGAGGAACTCAGGAGGACAAGGGGTGTGGATCTTGTCTCCGTATGTTTGGGAAAGACAGAGAGAGAGAGAGAAAGAGAGAGAGAGAGAAGAGAGAGAGAGAGGAGAGAAAGAGGAGAGAGAAAAGGATTGGCTTGTTTATGAGAGACAGGGACAAAGGGATTTGCGTGTGTAAAAGATTGAATATATGTGTAAAACATTTTTCTTAATGTGTGTCAGTGAGGGAGAAAGTGTGTGTGTATGTGTGTGTGTGTGTGTGTGTGTGTGTGTGTGTGTGTGTGTGTGTGTGTGTGTGTGTGAAAAGAGAGTAGGAGAAAGGGCGTCGTGGGAAAGAGAGAGTACAAGTACTTATGTGTCTCTTAATGCATCGGCAAGACAGACAGACAGGCAGACAGACACACAGACAGACACACAACAGACACACAAACAGACAGACAGAGGGGCAGGGAGACAGAGAAAACAAAGGCGTGCAGCCATTTTCATTCTGCTGGTTTGTTTGTTTGCTTGTTAATTTGTAGTTTAACGACAGATAGCAGCATGGGAAGCATCCCATGGATGGCGGGTTTACACCACCTGCAGGTGGGAGCAGAGAACCTATCTAAAACCCCCGGGGTGAGTGCTGCTTGGTTTGTATTGTGATGGCTAGTGTTGTCCTTACTAGATGGACAAAGAGAAAGTTTCTTCTCCTTGAAAACTCTTGTGTTTATTTCAACACTGGTACGTGTCCAGTTCAAGCTAACCGTCCATGGAGTAAGTCCAGTACTTTAACTATTCCACCTAAAAAAGAATTCAGAAGGAACAATAACTGTTGTCCAAAAACTGGTTTGAATCAATCGATAAAATCAACAAACAAGTAATGATTACAAAAGTCTTTGAAAACAAAAGTTCGGGTTTTCTCCCATATGCAAGAGATTAGACTTTATGTGGCTCTTTTCCTTTGGTTTTCATTTTCTGTCAATTCATGTAGTTGTTGTTGTTGTTGCTGCTGTTGTTGGTGTTGTTGTTACTGCTGTTGGTGCTGTTGTTGGTGCTGTTGCTGTTGTTGTTGTTGCTGTTGTGAGAGAGATTTTCTTCCGCCTTAGTTCTCCCATCCGAAGTTTGTCCAGCGTTTCATCGATTTTCAAATTTGTAGACACTGCTTGAATAAAACGCCCGAACAAAAACCACTCTCGATTTATTGGGCAGGGAAAGGAGAGGGTAGGAAGGGAGAAGGAAAGGGGTGGCGGGGTTGGGGTGGGGTGTTGGGGGGGGGGGGGGGAGAGAAATGGATATGCATTAGTATCGCTCTCAAAGTGGTATTCTTTAAAGAAAGAAAGAGAATTTAACACACACACACACACACACACACACACACACACACACACACACACACACACACACACACACACACACACACACACAGAGTTAAACTAAATGGAAATATTTGGGGCATTATCAGCTTCTGAACAGACCTCAAGACTTTCTCTTTACCGTCATGTACTTACAAAATCTAGGGCAGTTGTAGTTAGTTCACTTTTTTTTCTTTTCTAGTATTTCCCAGTCTTTCAATCCTAAGATTTGGATAATCCCTGCTTTAAATGCTTGGCCTCGCTAATCAGAATAATTTTTGGGAGTAGAAATGTTGACATTTTGGGACATTTTGCCTGGACAGCGGCACAGCCACCTACTCTTGGACTGATTTCTACCACGTAAATGTCTCAAATGTTTTTACACTTGTTCGAGAAGTCTAGAGGTCGAGCTTTCCAATCCAAGAGGTCAAGGGACAGTTGATCCACTGAAAGAATAGGCAGTTTCCAATCGTCACTATTTTTTTTTCTAATAAGACTCGAACCTGGAACACTTAAATTGAGTGTTAGTTTTCGTAGTAAAGTAAGCGACCATCCGCCCTAGAAACGTTCTCTTCACAGACCTGATTCCTTGTAGAGAATAGAGCAGATTAGACAGATTCAGTCTGTTAGCTGTGCTCTCAACCCAGTGTCTAAGGACGACTGGCCGGCTTTGCAATTTACAAGCAAGATTGTTCAATTTATCTAGACGGACGGTTTCGATTCCAGCATGAAAGATACTTAGAATGCAACCATACTCAACGCAGATGGGCAGGTTTGATTGCAACATTAGTGATCCTTTGCAACAACAAGTAACTTTGTTCACATTATTATTGACAGACGGGCGGTTTTAGTTCTGACAAGAGGGTAATTCCTCCTATAGTAGATTGCTCACCAATGAACTTAAAATATGTGGACGGGCAGTTCCGATTCCGGCATGAAAGAGCCAAGTTCCTGTCCAGTGGTCAGACGTCACATGGTTCATTTGGTCCCAGTGTGGAGTTTGTTGCAGGTGATACATTGCCATAATCTGCTCCCCCCCAATTTCCTCTCTCCTCCCACCTTGTTATGAGCGTCCACACCAATGTCGGTGGGGCTAATAGTTCCATCACCAGCTGGCTGTCCACGAGTCCTGTGACGCCTCACTAGTTGCTCTGTTGTCCGGCACAGTGTTGGATGCCTCTCTCTCTCTAGATGTCTCTCAGAGAGTAAGACCTGCCGACAACTCTGTTTGCCATGCTGCTCCTAACGAGCCCTAAGACGAGTGGTGAGCCCAAAGTCGTACCCCACTCCCACAGTTATATTGCCGGCCAGTACAGCTTCTATGCCGGCAGTTTACCTGGAACTCTAGCAATTCCTGGACAAAAAAAAAACCTAGTCTGGAACTATTGGAGCACCGTGGGAATTATGCCCCAGTCTTTTCCATCTTTGCGGTTACAGGCTAGGACCTTGGCCTCCGCTGACCTACTTTTGTCAATGTTGTTGGTTCATCTTTTCCTGGTTATATCTTTATTTTGTCTCTCAGTACTACTTGAAGAATAATTTTTTACCAAATCCATCGAATCTTATTCTATGACCTCACCACTTCAGTTATGCCTCTTAATTGCCAAAAGAAGGTCTTCAATCATCCGTACAGAGTAATTTTAAAGCCTATGTTTATTTCAAGACATGAGTGCATGGCTTCCAAGCTATAGAAAGACAGAGAAATTGTTGTTGTTGTTGTTTAACGGCACATCAGCACGATTACGGCTATATTGTGTCAATCTTGGTAAGGTACGTTTAACCTCAAGAAGAAGAGAAGAGAGAAAGCGGGACAAAAGACAGGAGCAAGGAGAGAGAGAAGAGATGTCACCCCTGAAATGTCGAGAATGGCATTGCATGGGATACACCTCACCGATTGCGGGCTTACACTGCCTGCAGGTGAGAATAGAGAACCTACTTATAAGCCCAGGGCCTCTGCCGGGGAAAGACGGAGAAATACTTGCCTTTTTCTGTTATAAAAGGAAACTCTTCAAAATCTTGGTTTAGAAAGTGGGCACCCCCTTTAATATGGACCCTCCTAATTTTGACTCCACATAACTGGCAGTGGATACCACATTTTGGGCAAATAGGATAGCTGTTCAACATGAGGAAAGAACTGAACAAGAACTGGACAAGATGTCTGCATTTGTGAAAATTCACACCCACTAAAAAAAGAATCGATCCCCAAGTAATCCCACCCATCGTTTAATATCGGCCGTGGCGAGTGACGACTCCATGAAACCAAGGGATGTAATCACCCTTGAGCAAAGCTGACCCGGTCATCATTGATTTTCACATCAGGCTTTGTCAACGCCCCAGAGTAGCCTCCCCTGCCTGCCTGTGCACGAGCGACTCCCCGACAGCCAATATGGCGGATGGAGGCCATGATTTCTCCAGCGGCGTCAAGTTGGCACATTCTCACACCATAGCCAGGGTGTGAAATGTTTATCCTTGTGTGCGACCTGTTGTCTCCCCTTGTTCTACATCACCATCAAAATCTCTTTATCGTGTCTGGTTCCTGTTTTATGCTCCACTTTTTTGTCTAGCCAGATATAATCTTTTGTTCACGCCCTACATTTTCTTTTTTTTTTTTCTTTTTTGAGTTCCTCACTGTTTTTAGTCTCTCTCCCTCTCTCGCTCTCCATCTCCTCCTTTACTCTGCCTGCCGACTCTTCATTTTTTTCCCTCTTTCTCTCTCTCTCCCTTCCAGTCTGTCTGTTTGTATGTATACCTGTCAATCTTTCTCTCACCTTCTTTCTGTCTCCTGTCTGTTATCTTGCAGTTTGTGTGTCTGTCTACAAGTCTCTCTCTCTCTCTTGATTTCTGTCTGTCTGTCTGTTCGTCTGTCTCTCCTCTTCTCTCCACATATCCAGGTTTACAAATTTCTATATTTTCACATTTCTCACTCTTTTTCTCACTTTCTCAAGACTTTTCATTTATTTTCGTCTCTCTGTCTCTGTCTCCCTTTCTTTGTCACACACACACACACACACACACACACACACACACACACACACACACACACACACACACACACACACACACACACACAAAAATCCCATCATCAAAGAGATTTCACTTGTAAGTTCTAGAATAGGCGCCATGATGCAGACGGATTGCGTCAGTAGAAGGAACGTAAGTGGTCCATGTCAGACTGGAGAAAAACCAGCAAACGGCGGCCATGCTGGTTTATTTGCAAGCGTCAGCTCTCGTGTAAGGCCCTGGCAATATCTGCTCATTCTCAGCCCTTCCTCGGGTGCCTGCATGTGTAAACAGTCTCAAGCCGAGCCGGCGGACGAGGGTGAAAACTTCAAGAAGAAATGTGAAGTCAAGTTATTAACTCTGAGCTGGAAGAATTCACTGAACAAACTCATATCACAGGAATTGTTTTGTTGCAGCCAGGAAGTACTTTAAGCTGTAAAGAATGTAGACGGACAGTCTACCCGGCACTTTTGCGTGAGACAGACATCAGACAGACTGTTTTATAAAGGGCTTATACTTCGCAATCTCTGTGCTTTACAAACTTTTGTAGTTTTACTTTGTGTTTCAGAGAACAAAGAGAAGATAGCTGTATATTTGTATATTTTGTCGGTATTTCTGAAGTCTTTCAATCCCTAGATCATCTCGGCTTTTACTTTGTATGTGATGCGATTAAAGTAGTGAAATAGGCGCAGACATTTTGAATTGTAGGGAAGATGTGCGTTGTTTACGAGTCATGGTATGTGAGGCAAAGGAGGGGAGGGTATAGGGACATAGAGAGAGAGAGAGAGAGGGGGAGACATACAGAGAGAAAAAAAGATGATCCGTAATAGAAAGGAGAAGAAGTAGAAAAGATAATGAAAGTGCCACCTAAATCAGAAAAAAAGAGGCCTTTTGGGAAAGAGGGAGGGGGATATTGAGGAAGGGGGATATTGAGGGAGAAGAAGGAGCATGAGGAA
>JBCAUA010077126.1:0-10863 GCA_038406235.1 Peronia verruculata
GCAAAGCTGTTGGTAGTAGTTCAGAATTGAAATACTATTTCTCTTTTGGAAATTCCATGTTTATTCTTCCATTCCAGTTAATGTTGTAGAGGCTTTACAAGAATTTTGGCAAATGAAACTTGAAAGAGGAGCAGATCTGACCAACGGGGCACTTGTTGTCTATGAATCACAGCCAGCAGTTGCTCCTCCCTATGTGTGCTTTGTCAGTTTGCCAGGAGGCAGCTGCTTTGGTAGTTTTCAGGTGAATAAACAGAATACTTTGATGACTGTTTTATATCAACTGTCCTAATTCTAAACCACACATTTAACTCCTTCAAGAAATTAAGCAAAACTGCAATAAAATATCATGGAAATTCAATGTCAATATATTTATTTATATTAAACCAGGTAAGTGGAATAGTTTTTCATTTTCATCAAAGAATATCATGAATGAGATTTCAATAGCAGCAGGCAGTGACTCAAATCATATTTCATTTTGAAGGGTTATAAATGTAATCTGTAAGATTGTCTTTTCTGTAACAAGCCATGTTAAATTTTTCGTTCTTGGCATAAATGTGAGGCTATATTGTATATTTTGCAGGTATGTAGCACAAAAGCTGAAGCTAGAAGGAGTGCTGCGAAGATTGCCCTGATGAATTCTGTATTTAATGAGCATCCATCACGGAAGATAACAGACGAATTCATTGAAAAAGCAGTCAGTGACGCAATTATCAACTTTAAGGTGAGAAACGGAGACAGTTTTTGTAAATAAAGATTACCTGAGCCTGAACCATACCAAATGAGTGAAATTTTTTGTTGCACAATTAGATGAGATAAGTCTGAAGTGAAGTTTTTCTTAGATAGGTGTCCTTTGCTTTTGCTGAAAAAAATTATTAGGTCACGACTCTTTATGTGTCAAGATATTTACATTAACTCTTGTGATCCAGTGGTCAGTGAACTCAGATTTTTTAGACACAGTACCTTTTGATATTGAAATTACATCACCCAGCTGGATGACATATTGTGAAATGTGTTCTCATCAGTGGGGTTTCTTAGCTGAGCCCATGTGCAAAGGGAAAATAGTAAAATGTTAACAATCTTTGAAGAAAAGGTGAATCAGATAGATATAGGGGAAATTTAATGTTTTGGTATTGAGCAGTCATGTTAGTTATCTGTTATGAGCCATACTTATTCCATGTCAAAAGAAATGCATAAGGATTTTATAGGTTATATTAACTCCACATTATGATTATTCAGTGCATATTTTTATGGGATTCTGCACTTATGATTCTTGTTAATTTGTATCTGTTTGCTTCAGTACCTTTTTACTTAAGCTGTAGGTCCATCATGCATCATTCTCTGGTTCTTTTTGTCATCTCATATCGAGGGCACAGACAATGTTTTGTTTCATTTATAAAGAACGACAAATGAAGCGGGTTCAATTTAGGCTTTGTGAAAGGCTGTTTATGTTAGAATCAATTTTAGCCGTAGTTTTATTTTTGTCCATACTCTAGGGCTCCCCATCAGATGCTGACAATCCAAGTACAGGTATTGGTGCTTTCAAATTTATGTTGGAGGCCAATCGTGGGCGTTCCATGTTAGAATTTCAAGAACTCATGACAGTTTTCCAACTATTGCACTGGAATGGCAGCCTGAAAGCCATGCGAGAAAGAAATTGCTCTCGCCAAGAAGTGCTTGCACACTATTCACATCGAGCTCTAGACGACGACATGCGATCACAAATGGCCTTAGACTGGATTGCAAGGGAACAAGAATCTCCAGACATCATTTCCTCAGAACTGCAAATTGCAGAGCAAGATCTTGAATCGGCCCGGCTGGCTGGAAGAGAGCTGCGTTTTTACAAAGAGAAGAGAGATATTCTTGTACTAGCTCTCAGCCAAATAAATCCAGGAGGTGAAACTGTTGCGTAAAGCATTTGTGCCTTATTCTTCTCATTCTTATTGTACACTTTCCTCATTATAGTTTCTTAACAGTATAGCTGCTTTTATGTTATAAATTTCTACAACCAGCACAGTGATAACTTAGCATTTGTTGTAAGCTGACATTGACAGAGTATTTCAACATTTTTATTTTTTTTTGTTGTTGTCTTTTTGGCTTTTCTTTTTTTTTTTTTTTTTTCAGATTTAAGCAGCACATCTGTTAGAATCTAGATTATTAGAGTCAGATGTTTCTGTCAATACAGAAAACATTGTTTGATGCTATTTTATTTTTTTTTCCCTTAAATACCACTGCTTTTTAAATTTTTTTGTGAAAAACATTTTTTGGGGGGTGAATTTGTTTTGTTCTTGTTCAGTATAGTCGCATCCATTTTTATTATCTTTTTTGCGAAGGCCATTTTTTTTCAGCCAATGATTCATGTTTGTGTTAATTAAGTGTGTATTTTTTATGTGGCATAAATGTGCTGAAATTTTAATCTTAGGTTGTGATTCATGAAATTTTAACCTGATGTAGAATAATTTCCAGGAAAAAAAAAAATGTTCTTGTGTATTCCATGAAATAATAGCATAAACCAGGATTTGATCTGCGCATGAAACAGAGTTGTGGTTAAATTGTTTGCACATCAACAGCAGTGGAGACTAAGTATGCTATACATAAAAGCACTGAGAGAAACTATTATGCTCTGATGTTTTCTTTTTTTTTTTTTATTGTGGCTCTCTTTTATATTATTAATGTTATAATTTTATTGTTTTTTATTTTGTTTAGACATAAAAACTGTATTGTTTTCAGCTGGGACCAGTGTTGAAATGTCTTTATGGAAATTTAATACATGGTATTTAAAAAAAAACAGAAACTGTTTTGGCTTTCAGTGGCAAAATGTAGAAAATGCTTGTTTCTAAGGTGATTATAAACAGATGTTGCAATTTCAGGTATTTTTGTTCTTCACTAATTCTTTGATCAGTGTAAACATTTTTTTTTTAGTCTGGGCAAAACAGGTGACTATTTCTTGACAAATTTATGAGACAGGACTTTTACTGCAGATAAGATATTTGAAGCTGAAATGTTAAGAATGGTTGGATTTTTACCACAGATAAGATATTTGAAGCTGAAATGTTAAGAATGTTTGTCTTTTCATGGGATGGCATTAAAAGATTCTTTTGCTTAAAATGGCCGTCCATATTTTTTTTTACTTTAACTCTCATATCATTGTCCTGTGAGTTCAGTGATTCTGCCTTAAGTCAGTTTGATCTATTTACAAAAATTTCCTTGGCCTTAAATTGTTGTGAGATTTTACGTAAAACCTTTTTTTTTTTTCATGTTCTGTTTATTTTTAAAATATGAAATGTGACATGATGAAATCAGGCACTCATCAAACCGAAGAGACCACAGAAATCACCTGTTTTTCAACAGAGAATGAATTTTCAATGCTCTTTTTTTTTTTCTTCACAGAACCCTTCTATATCAAGCTAAAAATGTATTTCAGCGTTAAATTTGCTGAAATAGATTGAGTAAAAGCCCAAAAATTGTAACTGAGTAGCATGGCCGAATAATGATAATTAAGGATTAACAAAAATGATCAGTTGTTTTCTCACTAAATATATAGAGATATAGAGCAACCATTTTTTTCACACACAGCAAGGGAAGTGAATAATTTCACCACGATACCAGTGACTCCATATGCTCAAAATTTGAGGAGAGCCTGATTTCGTGTTGCCCCTTATATATATATATATACGTGTAGTCATTAATGTGACAATTTTCATCAATATGCCTTTACCTTCAAATGTTTAGATTTTATATATAGATACATGTATATGTATTTCATGAGTGCTTCTTCTCCAGCACATCATATCTTGATTTTTTTGTAACAGTTTATGCATGTACTTTACTTATGTTTGACAAGAAAAATTATTCACTTTGTATGCACCAGTTCAAAGATTTAATCAGTGAAAGAGAAGCTTACTAATTTTATTTACTGAGGCAGAAGTGGTTTTGTTGGCTTTTCCTCTGGGCATCGATAAATTGTTTTGATGTGATATACTAGTGAATATTTTTCATGACTGTTCTGGCAGAGGGCTTTTATAATTCCATCAGACTTAAAAAAGACCAATCTCTGCGGCCATTTTGGCAATATGGCTTTAAATTTGAAAAGCATTTTGCATACTTTTTTTGTCCTTCAAAGAATTAGGACCATTGCTCTATTGTAGTATATATTGCTTTAAAAGTCACATCATGGAAAGCTTTGTTAGTGTACAACTAAGATTGAATTCATTATGTGTTAAAAAAGTGTATCTGTAGAAATCCAGTGAAACATGAAGGGAATTCTGAATTTTTGCATAACATATTAATGGTATGGAGTCTGCATCAAGATAAAGTAAGTGTTTATGCATTTCATTTCTATTCGGTAAATTTAACATGAAAATGAAACTTCAGAACTTTTGTTGGAGATATATATACTCACATCATAGTCACTTTGCTGGGTTTTCTACACCTGTTAACCGCCTATAGGGTGGTTTTCTTGGGGTACTTTGCTCCATGGCCTAATTATATATATTTTTCCTAGTGTCATAGCATAATGTTGGTACTATATTCTCAGAAATCATTAAATTAAATGGTCCTTTATTTTCAGATGAGAGTTTTGAAAGCTTTTTTTTTTTTTTTAACACAAAAGCTACTATTGTTGACCAGGTGAATGACTGAACTGAAAAGAAATGGAACCATTTTGATCACAGTATTTTGTGGTTCTTGGTCTAATATTGGAAGTCAACTTGATGCAATGTCATTATCAGCAGGGGGATCATTTTATAAAATTACAATATAACTGTCAGACCGGTAACTAATAAAGTAATTTAAGAAAAACAAATAACACAGAAATCTATAAAGAACTTGATAGCGATGGTAAAATATGCCAAATTTTCGAGTCGACTTGACTCTTCGTCAGGGCAATAATGAAAACATATAAAAATCAGGGGGATCATTTTGATAAGGCATATTTCTTGGAATATATCATATACATACAAATCGAATGAGCCAGTGCTGAAAGACTCAAATCTGAAAAGATTGCTAATCGAACCGATAAGACAAAAGGCAACTGAAATTTCTAGAATACATCTGTCACCACAGGAGCCTAGAATATCTAGCTATCACAGGGAAGATAGAGGGTAGAAAAAGGAGGGGTAGACAAACAAAAACCTACATAGAAAGTCTAAATTCATGGACAACAAACAAACATCATGACAACATCTCTTTCTTGAGGTTGCTGATAACAGATCCAAGTGGAGAACCATGATCACCAATGTCTGTTCCAGACAAGGCAACAAATGATGATAATGATGATATTTTTTCCT
The DNA here is from genome assembly GCA_038406235.1 of Peronia verruculata. Lineage (NCBI taxonomy): Eukaryota > Metazoa > Mollusca > Gastropoda > Systellommatophora > Onchidiidae > Peronia > Peronia verruculata. Next base: position 5,286 of record JBCAUA010077126.1, read on the forward strand.
TTGCCAGAAATAACGAATGTTGAATAGCAAATGTAAAGAGGGAAAAAAGATCATGTGCACCTTTGAAAATTCTGAAAAATTCATGGTGAAAAGAAAAATATCACTCTTTGGGATGAGAAGAAGAAAGGTGAATTTTGTTTTTTTGTTACACTTCTTGTTCAACAACTTTTTTTTCTGGCAGAGGGAAGTAATGAGGCTAGTCAAAATGATCTCCTATTTACAACAAAAACAGAACACACAAGGTCATCAGAGTAATATTTTTATTCCATCCATGATTGCAGCCTGCACATCTAGATATGGCCATTCTATGCAAAATAGAAGGAGACCAGCCTTATTTTTACCTTCACAAGCAGAATAAAGTGTTACGCAGTGTATTTCATGTAGAAATGAGTGATGCATTTAATTCTTTTTTCTCTTTTTTTTCCTGAACATGTTAAAACTATTTTCTTATTTCGGTTTTCAGTTATAGGTTAGAATTGTGAATAGTTAATATTGATCTAGAAAGTCTGTTGCATTTTCTCCATTTCTGTATATGTATTTTTGTGGTGTTTCAATCCTCATAGCAATAATACGTTTGACAGCTATTAATTGTATATAATATACATTGTAAATAGTATAAACGCTCTGTTAAATCCAGCCCCTATTTTTGTGATCAATTTGATGACATTCAAAGAGAAATGATTTCACTGCAAATGTTTGACTAGCAATTTTGCAAACATATATAACGTAGCATGACTCTATAAATCATGTAATAGCCTAGAGTCAATGCATCAGCTGTCAGTCTTGGTCTCTGAAAAAGATAACAAGTAGCAATAATGTGAACACAGTTTTAGCTCGTGTTTAAATCTGATGTTGTTGTTGTGTTGAGGTGTAATGACACATCAGCATGATTATGGCTATATTGTGTCAAACCTGGTAAGATTTTGTTTTACATGTCAAAGGAAAGAAAGCAGGACAGAATTGATGACCAATTGATTTAGTGATGAGAGCAGTTCCAGTTGCTGCCTTTAGCCACTGGAACTTTGGTTCAGAGAAAAAGAAAATCTTGTTTGCAATAACGTGATATCTTACTAAAAGTTTTTAGGCCCTCCTGTCGGACAAAATTTCTAAACATTTAAGGGACATGAGCCAGTAGTATGAATATGCAAAAATGCCATGTTACTGACTAGTTAATCATCTTAGACAGTTTCAGTTACTGTTATATGAAGTAATTTTGTTTAATATACATGTATAATGTAGAAAAATTAATGCTTTTTAGGCATTTGAGATACTAGCGTCCTGTCCTGTTTAGTCATCCAAGAAGAAAGTTGGAGACAACTGCAATGACAGTCGGAACTGGTGGACACTGTCCTCTTTGTAATAAAATTTTACATATTGATATCTAGGTCAAATTTGTATTAAGTTTTTTAGTTTCAAATTTCTGATGTCAGGATGCATCTTTATGTCTGCTCCTGTTTCTATATCATGAAAAATATGGATTTCATAACCATTTTCTCATTTGTTATTTTCTGAGCAGCAGATTGAAGTCGTTTTTGGGCTGTCCTGTAAAATCTGATTTTCTGTATGTGCAGCATTTTGTCAGAAGACGGCACATGTGTCATCAAAAAAAAAAAAAAAAATTATCCAAATTTTGCTTTTGTTTTGTGCTTTCATGTCTATACAAATAAAAACTACCTTTATAAAAAAAACTTAAGAGTCTTCAAAATTTGTGTTTTGTTTGTCATGAATACAAGTGTTGAATGTGTATGAAAAAAAAAAAACACTCAATAAAGTGTTTTTGATACATGTACAAAAATATAATAATAAACTTATAAAATGAAACTATTTGTTATAGGCCTACTCAGTTTCAGAATCTTTGCTGGCATGTTGTAGCCCTTTCACAATAGAACTTTTCAATCTATTAAATTCAGCCATAGATAACATTCTTTATCGGCACAGTTTTGCATCAGTCATCCAGAGGCTTCAAAATCGCGTTTTTTTTTTTTTTTTAATCAAATAGAAAGGGCTTCAGATTATGTTTCTTCTGCAATAGATACCATTTAAAATGACCGAATACTTCCTGACCCATTTAAAGAGTCCTGAAAAAAAAAAAAAAAACATCAAAGTGCATGAACCCAACCAGATCGGTTTTACACGGAGGAGAGGTAGAAGGAGAGAGAGAGAGAAAGGGAAGGTGGATGAGGGGACTGTGGTAGAAAAATTCCTCGGGTAGAGCGAGACTGGTGACGGTCTTCAGAGGAAGAGTTGGTTCTTTCATTAGATATTTCGGCCTTTAACTGCCTGACATCTAGAACCCCGGCCACACCGATGTCCGTCGCCCACTTTTTTTTTTTTTTTTTCCTCGGAGACGCATGAAGGGATTTGAACCAGTGCCGTTTGGTTTTCAGTCCAGTACTCTAACCTCTATGCCTATGCTACCAATGCCACTGTTTTTGTGGCATAACTTATTCTATTAAAATCTACCGTGTGGCATCATATTATGGTCTACTGGCTATGTTGTTCCTTTTGCACCAGATCTAACAGGAACAGTGCTACTGATGCTAATTCATAATACTTTGCATCCAGCAAAACAAAAGGCAGCGTTAAGAACCCCCTTCCCACCCCCTCCCAATCTCATCATCTGCCTTTTCACCCTCCTCTTTAATCTTGAGTTATTTCTATAAAGTTTTGCGTGTAACACTGTAACTTTTACAGTTAGCCTATTAACACTAATCAGGATCCTGGTCTCGGAAGACACTTCCATTATCATTTGCATTTTTTACACTCCTCAGAGCCGTTTCCAGAGTATGGCATCGTGATCATCGTTCTTGGCTCCATTCTCCTCGTGGTTCTTATCGTGACTTTCTTCGTCTACAGGTAGGTCATCGACTGTTTACTAATCTGCAGCATATCAGTACACACGCTCCTACCCTCACACGCTCCTACCCTCACACGCTCCTACCCTCTCCCTTTCTGTCTCTCACTCTCTCTCCCTTTCTGTCTCTCGCTCTCTCTCTCTCCCTCTTTCTCTCTCTGTCTTTCTCTGTTTCTCTCTTTCTCTCTCTCCCCCTCTCTCTTTCCCTACCCTTGGCGCTCTCACACTCCTTTTCTTCCTGTCCTTCACTCAATTTCTATCACCATCACCTCCCGATTGTTTACTTCCTTTACATCCTTTTTTCTCCCGCCCCCCCCCCCCTCCCGTACCTTCGTTTTCTCATTATAGCCCTCTTTCCCATTAATATCTCTTCTCTCTCACACATGCATCCGCCTCCAGCCTGGGCACGTCCGCCCTCTCGCGTATAGCACCTTCCTCTTTCCTCAAATACCTCATCTTCCTTCTTCTATCCTTCTCTCCTTCTCATCCTCCTTATTTCCTGTCACTCCTGACTCCTGGGGAGCAAAGAGCTATTCTCTCAGCTAGCTAGATTACTTCCCTTTGCCAAGTACAAGCGGTGTCAGACAAACATCGTAAAGAGGGGGGAAAAAAAATGACCATTTTTCTTGTTGTTTGAAACTAGTCGAATTTATAATATAAATCTGCAACAAAGCCCACAAAAGGCTCATGGACTCGAAAACTACTTAATGGATGCATATGGAATTTGGTACACATAGTTGCATAAAGACCTGTGTTTCTAGCTACAGAACGCTGGGAAAAGCTATGTTTGACGTTATTCTTAAAAGTTAAAGTTAAAAGTTAAAAGTACCATCCCTTGACCCTCCAAGAGGGGAAATTGTCTTGACCATTTCAGACCGCGTCGCCGCAGTGCAGCGCCACTGTACTTCCCCTGATATATATCAAGTACCCGTTTTACAGATGGGTGGGCTGAGGAAAATTGTGTGTTAAGTAGATTTCCTAAGGATACAACGTGCTACCTTTGCGATTCGAACCACCGACCCCTGCTTCCAAAAGCCGCAGCACAAATCACCGAGCTAACACGCCACACGAAAAGAAAGAAAGAAAGAAAGAAAGAAAGAAAAGAAAGAAAGAAAAAACGATAGTGATAATTGAATAGAAAACTCGCGAACAGTGTTTGATTCGAATTGTACGTTCGATAGAATAACGTGTTCAAACCACCAAACACGTTTTCTCTGAGAAACATTCAGTTTAATCAAAATACCAACATCGAAGTGCGCACGCCTGCATATACTTTAAGCCGCTGGGCAGTATCGGTCTGATCTATATTTGAATAATCTCAGACGAAGACGTGGGTTCTCATCTATGACATATATACATTATCACAATAAGACACTGCATTTTTTACCATTTGTAGGATGAATTGTTCAGAATTTTTCTTCACTCACGTTCCAAATGACAATAGAAAAAGACAAGGGAAAATAGCTTAGCTAACCTATCCTAGTTCCTCAGTCACACTGTACTATCTTACCGTGTTTGGCACATTATAGCCGTGATTGTGTCGATGTGCCGGTAAATTACAACACAACAAACAAACAAGCAAACAAACTCACTGACGTCCACCTTTCCCACTTGACCTCCCCCCCTGGTTTCGTTCAAGGACTCCCCCCAAAAAACATCTTTTTGTCATTACTGTTTGACGCTCTGATGTTCTTTACACCGAATCTCTCCGGACCTAGTCGGTTGAATAGAACTGCCTTATGTTTCCTTTACTCTTTCTTTCACTCCGTCTTTTGCCTCTTACCCTCCCTGCTGTCTCTCTCTCCCTCTCTCTCTCTCTCTTATGCTTTCTCTTTCACTCTGTCTTTTGCCTCTTACAGCTCCCTGTTGTCTCTCTCTCTCTTTCTCTCTCTCTTATGCTTTCTCTCTCAAACCTCCCCCCCTCCCCGCCCCTCCTCCTTACACGCTAGACTCTCTGACCGACACGACTTCTAACGACCCTCTCTGCCATTAGTCCCTCACTACAAGGACTGTTGCCGGCGCTAGCTAGTAGCTTGTTGTTGAGTAGAACTGTCTCACTCTTCCCTTACTCTGTCTTTCCATCTTAACTCCTTCTCTCTCTCTCTCTTCTGAGTGCTACCTATACCCTGTCTGTTTCCATCTCTCTCTCAACACCCCCCCCCTCCCCTCTCTCTTACCGATATCTTTTATTTCTTGATCTTAGATTAGAACTGTCTTATTTTTCCCCTCATTCTTTCTTTCGTTCTGTCTTTGTCTCATCTTCGGTATGCTCTCCCTTATACTTTATTCCTCACCCCCTCCCCCCCCCCCCCCACACACACACCCTGCCTCTTTTTCACACACTAATCCCTTATTGATACCCTCCACTGATCGTTTTTTATGCACTTTTACTGGTTACATTAAAACTTTGCTATTTTACCCTTGCGCATTCTTTCGCTCTGTATTTGTCTCTTTCCTTCTGTCTTTCTTCCTGTCACGGTGTAGATGCATCCCCCTCCCTTCTCTCTCTCTCTCTTTCTCATCCCTTTTCTCTTCTTCAAATAAAGTAAAATAAAATAAAAGATTTAAAAAAAAAATTATGTTGTGAATTATCGAGCATTCACCAGTCCATCGAGTGATCGCACAGAGCCTCATAGCTGACTAGTTAACTGGTTATGGTTTTTATAAGCTTTTCAACCTCCTGTAGTGGTGGTTATCTCAGCTGTCCACAACCGTGGTCAAAAA
>JBCAUA010077137.1:0-10863 GCA_038406235.1 Peronia verruculata
GAAAATAGTCTGACATCCCTGATAATATCAAAAATTTCTTCTTTTTTTTTTAAAGTTGTTTTCATTTCCTTTTTATATTTCATTCCATTTAGATTCTGGATGTGTCATAGGACATGGCTGATGCTGCCAAAATTTCAAGACCTGCCAACTTTGATTCAACCTTTTGCCCAAGTTCCCGCAGCAACTCTCCTATATATCCAGTTAGTGAATTATTGCCCAATTTAAACTAGTCATCAGTCCCGAAGGGTTTACCCCAACCAAACCAAACCCAGTCTGTATCAGTTAGTAGACACAACAACACACAAAAGAGGGTGTGGGATAAGAGACATATGTGTGTTTACTGTCACAAACCATTCACAAAATTAAGTGAGCAAGAAGTGGCGCGCAAACTTTTTCTCAACCAAAGAATTCAAAAGCAAGAAAAGTAACATTGAAAGTTTTAAGGAACAAAGGCGACTTTGTGCACAATGTTAATATCATAAAATCTGGAGGAGCAAGAAGGCCAGCTATGAAAGAATTGGGTAAAGACTTCATCGCCTGTAATGGGTGCTTGGGGCTCTATATGAAACGTGACTTATGGAGGCACAAAAAACAGTGTCCTAAAACTGAAAAAAGTACTCACAAGAGAAATTTAGATCCTCTTTTCCCTGTATGCACAAAATCACAAAACCCCATGTTTGTGGAAAATATTATCAAGAAACTTGCCCCAGATCTAGTAACACTGGAGATCAATGGAGATTCTACTCTTTGCCAGTTAGGAGAGATTCTCTTCAGAATAATATTATGTTTTGATATTTCTTTTTAAGCTCTTTATCAGGTGCAAAATCAGCAAAAGACCCAATCTTATCTTTCTTTAGGAAATACTCAAGCTGCTTGTCTTCTTGCTTAGCTGGGCGAGGCGCTGGTTTAGGGGTAGGCATGCAAGAGATTGGAACATCGAAAATACTTGGTGGGCATGTTGGTCTAGTGGTTCCACCAGGGACTTTTCTCATGGGAGCATCCTGGGGCCAATGTCTTTCACAAATTACATACTTCAAAGGATCAATTACAAAATTCTGGCGAGGAGGGATAACACTCAACCATTTTTGTCGCTCAGCCTCTTCATGAGGAAGCCTAAACACTCGACACTTGTTAGCTTCATTATAGTTTCCTTTACAGTTCACAACTCCACACGTTTTAGGCATTGTTGACTTAACACAACAACAAAAACAGCTTTGACACCAACTGTAGAGATAAACAATATTATTGCTTGAAATAAAGATGGGAAAAGAAGTCACTACTCACAATAATTATCAATATTTCAGCACATTTTGAAAACCGAAAGCATACCGCATCTCTTCTTCCGGAAGACACAACCATTCGATATAAAAAAATTAGCGCATCTATATTTCCAGTTTTAAGACGTCTATCAAAGATTGTTAACAATGTTTTGTGCATGTAAGCGTTTACTAAATTGTTAAAATTACGAAAATAACTATCAGCAGTATGCATAATAAAAAGATTATTTTTCAAAAAAGTAATAATAATTGTTTCGATTTGAGCGGATTTTATATCAGCTCCGAGGACTACGTAAATACTCATGACGTAATCCACGATCAGCTCTATTAATAGATCATATGACAGACTTCGATGAAAATTCTGGCCGCCACTAGCGTAGTCTGAAAAATGGCTACATCCGTCCTTTCTTATTACGTAGTCCACGGGCTAGGATTATTTTATTCAACCAGGTTATGTTTATTTTACTGAAAAGGGAAACTTCCTTGATCATTTTCATCCATTGGACACACAGACAGAACCACACAGGCTGAATCAACAGACAGAATATTACAGAAGTCAGACATCTCTGTCAACGTTTATCATAACAAATAAAAAACTTCGATATTTTGGGTCCATAAGTGAATTTTACATTTATTTTGTTATATTCTTAAATATAAATATTTTTAAGCGCAGACAGACTAAGTGAAAAATAGGAACAGAAAACATGAGAGAAAGAAATTGTACTTGTAATGGTAGTATATAAGTGTGGTGGTACAGAAACAATTACTTGGCAAATAGAAGTACATCACTATATGGAAAGGGGAACTTTTGATTTTGACAGTCTACTTTTTCATTCTTTATACCCTTTCAAAACACAGGAATAATGACAGCAGTACAAGGAAAACAGAGCATCTCACAGAGGGCGGGGGCGGAGGGGGTTGACACGGTGGTATTCATAAAGACATTTCATAAAGCAAATAAGCGCATAATTCAATAAAATACTCAAAGAAAGAAAAGTACCTCTCACAGCTCTGGAAGTCAGCAGCCATAATACCCCCATTTAATACCAGGAAAAGAAACACAGGATGCAAACTCATACAGGTCCATCTAATTTAACTAATTTATCTACAATTTTGGAATAACTTTAGAAACAGTGTTAGATAACAGACTAAAGTTTTTTTGTTCTTTTTTTTGCTGCTGTTTTTTTAGTAAGAATATCAACATCAAAGACCAGTCAGTCTTCAGGGCCAACGGAAACCCAGTAGATCAGCTCTTAAAATTAGATCACGAGCTAACAAAAGGTAATTTTGAGGAACGAAAAATATTTGCTGTCTTCCTACCTGTCAAAAACATGCGACATTGGCTAGAGGAAAACAATAGTATAGTATAAATTAGGAATTAGGGGCACAAGGCCACAACCTAGGGAACATCCAGACATTCTCATAATACCAAAAACAAAAAAACAAAAAACCTTATAAACACCACCCAAAGTCAGGCACTCAGTGTAAATTTAGGTGTGGGTAGAAGTTGTAACCTGGGACCTTGGAAGACCCTAGCAGGAGTAGTACCCGTGGAGCTTAGGAGAAAACAGCACTAAAGTACAGATCCAAGGTGTTCTTGGAAGGCTCCACCCGGCCCTCTGTCACTCTAAACTTAATATTTAATTCAATACAAATGTAAATGATATTCTTGAAATGAAAAACACAGGGCAAATCATGTAACTAATGATTATGACAGGTAACAACAACAACAGTAAACGTTGCACTCCCTCTACGAGCTCTGCGAGCCTGTTTAATAGGTGACTTAAAAGTGGGTAAATTTATTATGTGATGACGATAACGGTCATAGGGATGTTTTAAGATGCTTTTATATCAATTTAGTACAGGTTAGGAAAGTCCTATCTAGGCCTTATGGCCTTTGCTCATGAAAAGTCAATAACCCAACATGTCTGCTGTTCTTTACTTGGTGACCAACTGAACTCGACCTCCTCCTACTCGAGGCTCTTTTAGTCAGGTCTAGAAGGTCTGCAAAATACAATTTACTTCTAAATGTTCTTATAATCTTGTGTTTTAGTGAGTTGTGCTGATGTATGGCGATGATGATCTAAAGAAAAGAAAAGAAACTTTTTCGCTTTCTGAAGCGTCTACTTTGGATACGCTTAACTTGATTTGACAGACAAACACAGAGCTCTACACTAAACATCTACAGCGTTCACAGGAAAGTATATATCGAGTCAAGAAGCAAAATGGTATTGATAGGATAGTTTCAGCCAGGTAGTCGAGGAACCGATGTGTTCATTTGAACAAAAGAGAGAAAAAAAAAAATGAAAGACAAAAATCACATGAGATTTTCACACCATTCTTTCATGGAATCGTAAACTTCGTTTTCCTGTTTTGTAGTCCCTCCGAACCCACGAATCCATTCTTTGAACTCTGTTTCATTCTCGTCACACAGTAGGAACTTGCCGAGAATCTGGGTTGCCTTGCAAAGAAATAAACAATGATTTTGTACATTTGTTCTGTGATACAGTTGGTAACAATAAATACTATATATATGGTAACAATAAATATTATATATATGCACTTTTTTAAAAAAAGAACAGCATCATAGAAAATCAAGACTATTATTTTCTGTTGATATGAACAAAGTGGCAAGTTAATATTTTTCTCTGTATCACCAACAGGTAGTCTATGCCTAGAAACATATTATGCGCTTAACAAGTCATAATAATGTGTGAACATTCTTCAATTGTCATTGGTATTTCAGCAAACTAGCAACATTAAAGCTAAAAAAAAAGGCAATGTAAATCAAGAGAATGACGAATTATGGCAAGATCCCATCTTGTCTAGCAAAATGAGACCAATGAATCAACTTACATCTTCATCGCATAGAAGTGTGCCTTTTCATTATTACAGGTGGTCGTTGACTTACGACCTATTCGACTTATCACCGATCGACTTTACGATCGTCTAGTCGGCAGGCATCACTCTCGTTTTCTCACACCTGTATTTTATATTTGTGTATGTTTTACACAGTTTGACTTAAACTCTTAGAGAGGCATAACAATTTAAAGAAAGATAAAAACAATGTCTAAAGAACGAAGATGAAATACTGAACTGAGAAAATGTTGACAAAATATGGGGATTAGAAATTACACAACATAATATACTTGTAATTTAACAGAGATCGATTTACGACCTGATCGACTTACGACCAGTCAGTCATAACCAAACGCGGTCGGAAGTTTTTACCTTAGTAATTCCCTTCTGGGCCATTTTCCTTGCCAAAACTTGACCTATGCCAGGTACGTCTTCAGTAGTTCTACCTCTCATTGGTTGTAGTACAAATAGCTGGTGTTTCTGACTGGTAGAGGAAGCTGCCATTTTCTCTGTAAAAGACAAGTGTTTTATCATAATCAAGATGACTTTCGTGAGAGTTAATTGTGTTTTGTGTATTCATTGTTCTACAATCTACTGAGTTTCGTTTTAAATTTTCTCTCTGTGCAAAATTCATTTATTTTTTGGCTTGTCCTCGATACAATAAATGATAAGTGAACCTGCTTTATTGTTTTTCGATTTGATATAACCAAATTGATTATAAATTGTATGATTAATTTCATTAATATATTGCCAAGTGCAGAAAAATAGAATCCCAGAGTCAAACAGGAATGGAGATTTAAAAAACAAAATTCAACACTTTCTCACGATCAGGAATATGACTTTTTTTTTTTTTAAGTACATGATATGAAATAGAAAACGACCAGGGCAACATAAACCAGGGATCCTGGAGGATTTTTTTTTTTTTTAACTATTAAGGTGGAAGGGGGGGGGGGCGTCCTGAATTATGATTTTTGCTAAAAATATGCTGTTCAGGATTTCTGTCTTCTCTTAAAAGTCCTGCCTTTTCTGAGTATAAAAAATGGTATTAAAAAGTGGATATGTCCATTCTCAGGTGTCTGACCAATAGTCATTCTAATGGATGGCTTTGGTTTACTGTCAATGAGGATTTGGCTCTATCTGGTTGTTACATCACTATCTGACCAGATACAGACACGCAATGAAACAACACTTGTTTATGATCTGTTCTGACATTATCTTGAGCCCCACGTCCATTGATAGACATTTTGTGACCACTCTGAGGCAAAACAAAAAACAAAAACAAACTCGTAAGCATGCAGATTATCCTTATAAGCTTTCACCAGGCGTTGTGAAATAAACTTCCACGAGCAATAGCAAAATGTTCTATTATTTCTGCTACTTCAGAGCACAGTCATGAATTATATGCCATATTAAAGATAAACAAAAATTTGGATTTTGACCGAGAAATATACGGAGGCCACATTATAGGCTTCCAGAAAGCAGAAGTCTCTATGGGAGTCCTTATAATGGTTGGGGCAGGAAGCAAACTTCGAGAAAAGTTGTGCCCAGAAAGACAGGAAAGGGGAACAAACAGGCCCTCCAGAAAGTTGTGAAAAAAGTGGTCAAAGGTTGTGCTGGAAATCTGCAAAAGTTGCGCTAGAAAGTTGCAAAAAACCCCAAAAAGTTGCGTTAGAAAGATGCAAAAAGTTGCGCTAAACGTTGCAAAACTTGCGAGATAACATAGAATAAAATTCATATGTATGGAGACAGCAATCATTCTTAGTGGACATTTTTTCAGGGTATACATGTGTCCAGCATTAATAAATTTGAGTGTTGATGTATGATTATGTAGATCTTTAAAAAAAAAAAAAAGTACATTCTTACTACATGTATTTAGCATTTGTTTGAATGGAAAAACATATTGGTACAAATAGAATTAGGGGACAAGTCAGCCGTGATAACCTATAACAACTCTCTCATTATGAATGAGAATGCGCGCTAAATTCTGTATAAATGATTTGAATATACATCTATTTTTTTATCACAAGGTGGCATATGCATTTTTAATCCTGGGCGTAGAACACACAAAAAAGTATTTAAAATCTTTATTTATTTATTTTTTTATGTATCAGTGCTGCAACGAATCATGTTGCGTAGTACGCACGCGAGAGGTCGTGTGCATAGTCATGTAGCTAGTTATAGTGCAATTGCGAATGTTCCAGTGTGCATCTGGTAGCCCGGCCTTGAGCGTGTGTTTAATGTGTGACATAAATTCACTGGTGGCTTCGATTGTTTTCTCGGCTAGGGCTCTGGACTGACTTGCGTGTGTGTTTGCTATAGCACGTGACACACCAGTCGTGCCGAGAAGGCACTGGAAGGAAGCTTCTCGATGGTTGAGTTGGGTATAAATACACAGGGGGCAGTCAGAGGGGGTCTGGACGGCAACGTAACGAGAGGTCTTGAGTAGAGTTCAACAAGTGCGATACGCACGAGCTTTAGACAGTGGCTGCCCTATGCGTGTTCTGCGCCTGTATTTATTGTGTATACAGTGTAATACAGCCGATCACCTGGATTAAATTCTGTGTTATTATTTGACTTGGAGGACTCTTGTTTTCATTTCTCCGCCACTGTGTGAGTCTCGTCCACATCCACTGCCTGATTGCCACTTATAAGTCACGACTACATCTACTCAACACTGAGAACTCATGACAATTGCTAAATATGTCAGTTTGATCTTTAAAGTATGTGATGCATCCTGCAAAGTTTGTGGAAGTCAACTGTAGAATATACCTACAGTCCTCCTCATATCAATCAGTTTTATATAACCATGTTAGATTTCATTCAAATACCTGTTCACTCCAAATACCTGTCACTGGAGATTGAAGAGATGACCCGCATGCTGATCATAAAAAGATGCCTCAGCATTTGTAAAGGTAATTTTCTTTTGAAGTTGATTGGGTAGGATAAGCATTCACTATATTGAATAACTTTGCAAAGGCTGAGTAGATTTGATCTATGTTAGTATCAAAGTTAAGATGGAAGACAGCACATTCTGTGATGTTTAGCAATGAAAACCTTAAAAATTTCAACTGACTTTGAGACATGTGTACTAGCACACTTACAGTTGCAATGCAAAAAGCTGTAGCACTCAGATAGATATGTGTCTATATCAAACAATTTTTGGATAACATACAAATGTTTATTACCTCAACATAGAATCTCAGCTGATTTTTTTTTTTCTTTCCGCAAGAGCAAAACGCACTTGTTTCTTTTCTATAAATACCAGTTACAGGACAGGTCTTGAACTAGACATCTGACCTCTCCAAGCATTTTCACTGGTTTGCTCAACATTCAGATGTAAGTATAGATAGACAGACAGACAGAGGGAGGGACGGAAAAACACATAGGCAAGCAGACAGTGAGTGAAAGTGTGGAATTCACTGAGCCGTTACCTCATGGGGTAGTTCACTTTTTGATAATATGTCATGTTCTGTTTGACAGTGCGGACGGCCAACCATCACAGTCTCACAGCCTGATGCAGCACTACGAGTGATAGTGGACAGAGCGCAGGAAAGGCAGGTAGGTAAAGCCATTGGGGAGGGTTTATTTTGACCAGCTCTGTTCCTTTGCTTTACTAGACAATAACGATGTTGAACAAGAGAAGTAATAAAAGATCAGTTTTATGTTCTTTGCACAAAGTGTGCATCATGAACAAATTTTTTCAATTCCTCGTGTAAGGAAAATGTTTTCTTCACACCACAGTTAACTTTAAATCTACATTTTCTTTGTGATCTGTCTTTCAAACAACAAAAAGAAAACTGTTTTTTTTTTTTTTTTGAGATCTTACTCTGTTCAACACCTTGTGTGTCTGGCAAAGGGAAGTAAGAAGGCTGGTCAAAACCAATCCACATGACACATCATCACTGCATGACACACCATCACTCATCCACGTGACACATCATCACTGTCATTCCACATGACACATCATGACTGTCATTCCACAGTAGCTCAAATCAGTTTTTATTGTTTCGAGAAAATGGACATGAATGGTTTTGTAACAAAAAGGCTTACAGCATACAGGACATCCACAAAGCTAGTATGAAGTTATCTGCAAAATGGGTGGGACTTGATCCTGTTGAACATGTAAGTTACTGAGATGTGGTCTTGTTTGACTGCAGGCACAATGACAGGCTTCAGTTTTGTCCACGTAAGGTTCACCAGAAACAGTTCCATCTAAGAAATTGATTTCATAGTGTTTGTTTTTGATTTGACCGTATGGTAACTTCATAGACACCCTGTGAACGTATTGGAAATCTCTGTGGCAGACAACATTGAAGTATTGTAAAAGCAGAGGGGCAACTCATTTTTGTCATTGAGTTACATGTATAGTGGCTTTTGTGACTGAAAATATAACCAAGATGGCACTGAAGACTTTTGTATATAACAAAACCAGAATCAGAATCACATGAATCCTCTTGAATTCAGTTTACCTCTCACTATGTTATCCTCAGTCAGTTAAATTTTCAAAATTCTAATTTCATGTTTTAAGAGCTAAAATTATTTTGCTCTTCTTTCTGTCTGTATGGCATGTGCCAAGCAAGACGAGAAGGTCTGGATGTTTGTGTTCTGCTTCACAATTTGTTTTCTGGCAATTCACAGGTTTTGTTTGAGAATCTGATTTATATGAATTACATTTTTTTTTTTCATTTTTTTTTTCAGATTTTAGTCTATTTGGCTAATATTTGTTTAAAAATCTAATGTATATATATGGATTACAGTTTTTCTGATTTATATGGCTTACATTTTATTTTTCACAGGGATGTCAAATTTCCTACCTTAATACAATTTCCTACTTCTCTGTAATTTCTCTGTTGGCCCCAAATCCGGTATTATTTACCATTAACATACTTCAGTTTTACGTATTGCTAAAGAATATACCAGGAACTTTTCCTACCTTTTCATGTAGACTGATTGGCATCCCTGTTTTCAGATTTCAGTTTATTTGGCTAACATTTGTTTCAGAATCCAGTATACCTGGCCAAAGAAATATCTGATGAACTCTTGGACAAATTGGGGATTACACTGGGTATTGCAGGCAGGAAACAAGTGGAAAACGCCAGCTTGGCCGTTCAGCTTTACCGCATGTGGAAACGTGTTCAGGCTGGAGGTGGGTGCATCAAGTGGGGAGTGGTATACAGGTAAAGCCTGAACTGTTCAAATGAGACTAGGCAAGGAAAAAGTGTTTCTGTAAAGTTAGTTATCAATAAATGCAAATGGCAGCTATGATGGGAACTAACTTCTCGATAGTGCAAATTATTTATATTTCACTTAAAAATGTGAATTTAGGACACATAATTTTCAGCTCAGGATATTGGTCGGCTAGATAGGAGATGCTTGCAATTGAAATTGCCAGCAAAATCCTCTTTCGCATTGAGCTTTGACCTCAGATGTGCTGTGTAGTTCAGAACCTTGAAATATCTAAGTCTAATTCCAGAAAAATCCAAAGCTTTACCGACTATTGCTGGAGGAAAATTCTCAAAATATAGTGGCAAAAAAAAAATTGAATCAAAAGCAGTCGAAAGGGGCTGATCAGATACCTTCCGATGTACAGAAATTTGGATGAAAAGATGATAGTAGGTACATCATAAGCCACGGAGACCAAATGAAGGCACCACTAGGCAGGTCATACAATTGTGATCAAGTAGAGAGAATTAAAGTGCTACTGACTTTCTCAGTGTA
Organism: Peronia verruculata; assembly: GCA_038406235.1. Lineage (NCBI taxonomy): Eukaryota > Metazoa > Mollusca > Gastropoda > Systellommatophora > Onchidiidae > Peronia > Peronia verruculata. The sequence continues at coordinate 9,855 of JBCAUA010077137.1, forward strand.
GGTCACATCCAGTGCCATTTTCCTCTACCAGTTTCTTTCGTTGTGGGTATTTCTTTGGTTCATTCAACCTCAACTTTATTTTTCTAAGCCATCGTTTTAAGAAAGTTTAAATTATGCGGTAGACCTAGATCAGAAAAGACCAGGAGATATAGTCAGACATGTTCCCAGTATTTTTTTTCCGCAACATGTGAAAAGTAGAAGCGAACACTGACATAGGTCTCTAAGATGTGTGTTATTGCAAAGACTTTTCTAATTTAAATTCAGTGTTGAAAAAAACTCTATTTGCAATATTGAGCTTGATCGGTTTATTGGCTGATGAAGGGTTTGGAATTTTCTGTTACATCATATGTTGATGCGTGAGAGATGTTTGATATCAGATTGACGTCAGAAACTGTCTAGTGCTACAAGAAGAGAAAAATGATACTATGAATGACTTACCAGTCTGACTTATTAACTTGACCATCCCAGATCAAGCTATCTTCAATGGTCAGGGGATCAGTTCATGGTCAGACATACCACAGCTGGAGGTCAACGACCTGGACCAGACAACTATCACAGGTAAGAAACCTCTACCTGTTGTGTCTCCATGGAAACTGGACATGTTAGTCACAGATGGCAAGCCCATCCACACACCACATGCAAACTTGTTCTCAGCTGCTTCGTTAGGACTTCAAACTTCAGCTCTATCACATTTTATTGAGATTTTTGTTCTTTAAAGGGGTGGTGCAACGTCACGGACAGCCTATGCTATTTCTTGTAAAACAATAAACTTCTAGCAGCCAAAAACGTTAGCGGTGTTATTTTTGGGAAAACCTCACTGTTAACATGTTTATTTTGCAAAATAAATGGCTTGCGATTCTGCGGTTCTATTCGCCGGCTTTCTACGCCATTACTATGTGACGTCACAATCTTCCTGGCATCTCTGTACTACTAGGCTGCGCATCTCGCGACCAACTAGTAAAGCCATAGGTTTTGACTCCGCCTTGGCTTTAGAGTGACATAAGTGCAG
>JBCAUA010077148.1:0-10863 GCA_038406235.1 Peronia verruculata
TATATTCAACCCTCCACAAACTGAATGGCACTTTAGAGTCCATATCCATTTAGACTCCAGCTCCAAAAGTTCCTCTGTTATCATTGTTGTTATTCTTGTTGTTTCTGTTATTGCTATCATTGTTGCTACTATTGATGATGATTATACTGTTGTTATTGTTGTTGATGGTGGTGTGTCACTGCTGCTGCGATTGTTGTACATGTACATATTGTAGTTGTTTTTGCATTTGTAATTATGTCGATTGTGGTTGTTATAGTTATTGTTGTTGAGCGCTGATGTCAGTAGCCTTGAAGTCATCACTTAAAAATATAATTACACTGTGGTGATTTGCATTCTTTAACTGTTTTGCACCTTCTTTTTCTTCTTTTTAGCAAAGCCCATGAAAATTCAGATTCAAAATTCTGACATTTACAAGAATTAAACCCTGTCACATTGTCTGACCATTACATGTAGGTTGATAGCTAGACAGACAGATAGCGAAACAGATCGATAGTGATGAAAAGAGAAGGTGGAGGGAAGGGAAAGGAAGAGAGGGAGAAAAGTACAACATTTTGGTGGTTGATAACAAAGAATTTCATTGAAAAACTTATTTGTTATGAATGATTTTCTTGTCAGGCTCTATTTATGTTCTGAAGTGGAATATTTAAGCTATTGTTTTTAAACTGAATTTTGTAAGTTTCTAAAATGAAAGAATGACAGACACAGATAGAGAGTAAAAGAAAGAGACTGCATATTATAATGAATGAAATTTTATTAACTTTATCTGACTCCTAAAGTAAAACAGGAGAGGGTGGGGGGTGAGGCAGAGAGAAAATTGGCATTAATCGTATTAATGAATGAAACTAAGAGACTGCTGCCAAAATGACAAAAAGAAAGAGAGAGAAAGTGCTGAGTAAATGAAGGATTTTTCACTTCTGTTTGCAATGATTTGTTATGAAGACACCTATTCTCTGCTATCCTGATTGCCTTCGATGCTCATCACCCTCCTCTCTTACAATTCAGAAGCCCAACTATAGAGACAATCAACAAGCGTCAATGAATATTCCCTTGAACTGACCTCTCAGCTGGCAAAGATAGTGGAGTAACCACAGCATTAAGCTGAAATTACACTGAATAATTAAAAAAAAAAAAAAAACACAATGCCCTCACAGCTGTTGAATTCCATGAGACACTAGGCAACAACTTATCGTAATTACAAATATGTACATGTAATTCTGAAGAAACTCAATTATACACCTACACAAAGCATTATTTTAACAATGAATGAACTGGCTAAGAGATAGATAGTGCTAATACTACTTTTAACACAATGAAATAGTTTTTTCATTCTCCTGAAAAATTTTGTCTGCTGGGGTTAACACTTTGTAACATCACAGTGATGATATGTATAATGGTGTTTCATTATTTCAGACTGACTGATGAATTGTGAGTCCTATTCTGATGATTGATAAGTTGGTTGGCTACCTTTGATGTTTGATCATACTTGTAGATGTCCAGCATCTGCGTACTTGCTTAGCAGCTTATCAATGAATGGATTTGGAAATTACAGACTTGTATGTCCAAATGATTGTAAAAGACACTTTATGGAAGAAAAGATGGCTAGGCAGAAGAAACAGATGGATAAATGAAAAGAAGAAATAGTTGATACTGGTTACTTGATTGATGGATTGGTGAAAAGCAGAACAGATAAAGGATGGTTGTAGGGGATGGATGGTGATTGGAATAAAGCATGGAAGACTGAATCAATATATGAATCACTCAGTGAGGTGCTGAGAGGACAGATGTATAGAGATGAATGACAAGCCGATGGATGGATAGATGAAACAATAAATTCTTAAGAAAAAACAAGACCCACATGATTATTAAAGGCTACACAGGCCACATAAATGTAAATTTTCCTTTCTTCATATTCTTTCTACTTCTATCATTACATATGAGACGTCACACGATGAAATCAGGCGCTCGTCAAATTTTGAGCATATGGAGTTATTGGTATTGCTATGAAGATTATTCATTTCCCTTTCAGTGTGTGAAAAAAGTTTTGGTCTACCTTAAGTAGGATATTGGCAATTAAAGATGATGGGGGTGACCGGTTGCTGCAGCTGAATTTAGTGAGAATATAGCCGATCACTTTTGTAAATCCTTCTTTACCTTTGTTAGGCCATGCCACTTAATTACAATTTTTGGGCCTTTACTCGCTCCATTTCAGTCACTTGAACTCTGAAATGCATTTTTAGATTGATATAGAAGGTTTGGGGAAGAAAAAAAAAAATAAGTTAAAAATTCATTCACTGTTGAAAAACACGAGATTTCTCCGGTCGCCTCAGTTTGACGAGCGCCTGATTTCATCACGTCGCGTCTCATATTTATTATAGTTATATTATCTGTCATAAAATTTACTCATCAAGTCATTCTTTCAATTTTTTTATCCCAGAGATTGCAATATTAGTTACAATTTGAGGCAACCTGAACTCTTGCCAAATAAAGAATAAACCTCATACCAATCTGTCTGTGGTTCCCAACTCCAGATGTTCATGTAGCAAAGAGTAGAATTTCTTCTCGTATTCCTGTCCAAATCGGAATTTCTCTGCTCCTTCATAAGCCGGAATGTGTAGTCTGGTTTGATATGCTTCAGAGATGACTGCCAATGGACGATGGATTTCTGGTCCTAAATAAGCTGATGCCATCTTGATGTACTACTGAATAAATATACTCGTAATCCAAGGCTAACACTGATTGCACTTGACTTGTTCAACGCAGATTTTAGGATTAAAATTAAATTTTGAAATCTGAAACTTTCAATTTTCTCTCAAATGCTATAGATGTCTACAGATATATGACAGAACGTCACTTATGTTGGTGGCTGCATAACTAAAGTCAGTTCCAGTGCCATTGGATTGAACCTGTAAATAAACAAAATATAACATTTTAAACAAAATTGTAAAACCAAAATGCAATGCATAAAGATATTCATATGTGCTGTGATAAAGAACAAAGGAACACAATGTGCAGAGAGGATTTGGAAGCACATTAATTTATAAGCTCAACGTTCAATTTTTCATTACTAGATCTAGATCTAGATCTATAAATTTGCAGTAGCTGGATTCTTTATGAGTAACTTTTTTGTCATAAACCATTAATCAACTAAGATTAAGACACACTGTACACTGATCTCAGAATATCAAAATAATGTCTTTGCTTTGTTCATACATGTATATAGGCTACTTCCAGCATCCCCCCCCCTCCCCCTCCTCTTTTTTTCACTTTGGCATGCCATGATTTAGATCTAAATCGCTGTAAATGTACGTGTAATTATGTTCGGCCTACCCAACAAAACGAGACAATACAATTACACATTGCATCTGCCATTTCAAATATGAAATTCAGCCCTTTTTTAGCGTCTATCTACCACACTGAAACACGCTGCAATGTTACGTCTTCAGAAAGTTCACACGCATTCTTCTTCTCTTCCTCTCTTTACTCGATAACTCGCTGTCAATGATTAGATCCATTGGAAGCAGCAGACGAGCAATACAAAAGCCTGCAATGTAATTCTAATCCTGATTCCCGAAAGAAATGACATTATGTTTGCTCGGATTACCTCCTCTGATTCTGAAGCTGAACAAGAACATGACACCCTAATTACATCAACTTTACGCTGTCTTATATCATAGCCCGCTAGCACACCAGACACCATCTAATCCCTCTGTCTCCAATGTACACTTAAGCTCTTTGGTGTGTGGAAATTGATAATGCCCTCTGGGCTCTGTCCGTTATTCACGCCCTTGTTACCATAACAACACTACAAACTATCACCTTTGCGAAAATGTAAAGAAAATACTGGCGTTCAGCTCCATTTACCTGAGGCTGTATATGCAACTTGTCTAAACTGAGATTTGAGGTAACTTACGGCTCATCAGCGAGAATGTCCACGGGGTTCACATCAGAATGAATAGTGGGCCCAAAGCAGCCAAGCAGATCTTTGTAAATGGCTTTTTGTTGCTGTGTTGGTCACCACAACGTGTGGTATTCTCCGATTTTTATGTGCCAAAAATAAACATTTAACATTAAAACAAATCTTGAATTGGACAAAAACTTAAGCTCACTACTGTTTGTTTACAAGCTTGTCAAACGTTAAGAGGAACGGCAATCAGCTGAAATGTCAATAGTCTCTGTACAGCACTCTTGCCACAGGGCTCTTCCGATCTGAACAGGTTTGAGGATTTAACAGACTGGAAACCTTTGTTGGCACCCTACAAACTGTTAGGCCACACGTTAACAGTGGGCCCAAAGCGGCCAAGGCGAACCCACAGAGTTAATATGGATCGCCAGCTGCAAGTATGGTCCCTTGTCCAAGGTAAACCAGTACCGTATAACTTTCAATAAGATACGTTGAGCATAAAAGAGTGTTGGCTCTTTGTGTTGTTTTGTTATTTGACACTTTCTATACGAAAGCCGACAACAACTGGGTTTCATAAGTCTGTATAGTGGCCATCTTACGTTAGAATAACTCTTACCTATGTAAAACTTCAACACCAAGGGTTAATATTATATTAGAGTACCGGTATTTAGATTGTCTTGTCTCTCATATAACATGGCTCATGGGATGTTAAAATACAGGCTGTGTTTGTGGTTCATAGGGAAAGAGTTAAATCAGTCTCACAGTGAAAGTTCTATTAGTTTCTATCTTCTACTGCGATATTCTGCCGGCAACGGGAAAGCTATATTTTTTTTTTTAAATTTATTAATTAATTTATTTATTTTGTCTTCTCTATGCCTGAATATCTTAACAATGAACAGGTCAATATCATCCAAAACCATACAGACCGGTGCAATATTTCAATTCTATATGATAAACGGCATTGTCTTGTTACATTCCGCTTAATCATGAAACACTTTCTCCCTACATCTTGTGTTTGGGGGCTTGAATCCACAGGCAGCACATAGTAGTAATACGATCCCGCCTCTATTGGGTGTTCATGACAGGTTTCATATATGACAGGTTATCATAACAACCATGTGAGATCCAGCGAGACTAAAAACTTTAGGTACATGTATGTGAAAAATCTAAGCTTTCACTTTATCACTTTACTATAATAGATAAAACATAATGCATGTACATGTAATAAAATGCGCCCACATAATACACATGACAGCACTTTATTATTATTTTTATTATTATTTATTTTTGATTAGCAAACTACCATGTCGTTCCATTTTTGCGAGCCATATTGAATACAATAGAGTTTGCCTCTCATCACACGAGAAATTCCAAAAAGCCACGTAACCTGAAGTAAATTTGTCTCAGATATTCAGTGATTAGTGTAAAATAACTACATGTGCAGGTATGTTGATATTCTTAAAATCAGCCTGGATGAGAATGCTATTTTGGATCAAATTTAATCCACATGCCTACGGGTTCGAAGGTGTGACGACATGCATTAGATGCATTTTCTGGGATACATACGGTAATCACAAAATTTACTCTACCGAAAGATACTGAGAAGAGAAGTGCGAAGCAGTCTAGGCAGTCTGTAGACATGTCAGTGTGTTGTATGACGTACCATACCAAGTACCCACTGTAGTAAGCTTGGTAGACATGGACCGTCCACAGCTCCCGTTGTCACACGCCTAAATCGGTAAAGCACTTCGGTTATGGATCTGATTATCGATTAAACAGAGGAACAGTGTTACCGGGCAGACAAGAGAAGTGGCGGGCACAATGGATAACTGCCGATACCGCCATGAATTGAGAATAGTATCGGTATTAAAAAGCAAAGTAAACAATACTGTCAACTTACAATGATTTATTTTAAGCGATAAGCGATGGTGATACAGCAATGAAGTGTACTCTGTTGTCATGTAGAAATAGGGGATTTGCTTTTGTGTTTGACCTCTTGAGTAAGAGGGAAGCAAATAGTATGTAAAGATAGCAGTGTTTGGAATAGCCTCACCCTCTATTCTTAGGCCTATTGTATACACAGAGGGCCTTCTGTAAGTTGTAACTCATTGAGTCATTTATGTCACGTCTCTTGAGCATAAGAACAGACGAAGGCATCACTGTTCATGCATGCTTAAGCCGAGATAATTCTGTCTCTTAGGATTGAAAGGTTTAAGAAAAACAATTGTTCATGCAAAATTTCAAGTTAACTCCAGAATTTGTGTCCATTTTGTTGTTCCCTATAATGTGCTGACAATGGAAGCCAAAATGATAACATGTGTAAGAACAGAAGGACAGGCATCAGATTTCCATACAAAATACGTAAGAAAATCATTGAATCTCTGTGAAAGAGAGAGAGAGAGAGAGAGAGAAAGAGTCCGTTCACCATTTCCAAAATTCTCCACGGGAAAAACGGAAGCAACTTTTGGTGTCCAATTGGTCTTTGTCCGCATGGTCAATGACATCAATAATTGATGACGTGCGCAGGAGAGGTGACACCGTTGCAATTGATCTTATGCCTGTGGGCGTCAAATGGAATTGGCTGAGCCCAACTTTCTGCTACGTGTTAAAGCTGGGTATGTCTGGTTCTAATTGACCTGGAGCCAGCAGATCCTAGACACTATTATAGCAGTGATGACGGCACTACACCAAGTCATGTACTGGTCATCCATGCAACACGTCATATATGTGCACACTGTACGAACAGCCCCAAAAAAGTTGATATCATCATTAAATAGCTTTGTAGTCTTCTAGGAAGCGAATTCTTCACGAACGAAATCTTATCTTCACTTTGCAACAAACTAGATGTCAAACTAAAGGGAAACTTCCCTAACATAATTACATGTGATCCTAGCTTAAAAGGTGCCAAATTCACACACACACACACACACAATATAATAATAATAATTTGCAGGGAGAATGGCCCTATTATGTGCACAGCTCATTCTGTTGAATCCCATGTCTTGAAAAAGAATGGTTAAAAGATAGTTGCTTTTGTTATAACTGATTATGTAAGCACTGTGACGGCAGTAAAAGTTCCTTTCTTTCAGGATCTTTATATATACATGTAATATGTATAGTAAATGTTTAATTATTTGTGACAGACTGATAAAAAAGAGACAGATTCGTAGATAGAACGAGGTAGGAGGACAGACCGAAAGATAGGTGGATAATTGGATGGTTGGATCGATGGATGGGGGTCGTACAGACAGGCAATAGATAAGAGGTAGATAAAACAGAGGCTGGGTGAATATAATGTAATAAATAATGTAATCCTTCTAGCAGAAATTTGTTTGTTTGTTTGTGTTGGGGTTTAACTTTAACGACACATCAGCACGATTACGGCTATACTGTAACTGTATCAGGCACGATAAGATACGTTTGCATGTCATTGTCAAGAAGAAGAGAGGAAAGAAAGCGGGACAGAAAACAGGAGCAAGGTGAGAGAGAAGAGATGTCTCCCCTGGAATGTCGAGGATGGCACTCCACGCGAGACACCCCACCGATGGCGGGCTTACACTGCCTGCAGGTGGGAGCAGAAATAATGTTATCACTGTTATGTAATTGAATTAATAAGATAACAGGGGTGTCAATCTGTCTACATGAAATGAAAAGTAGGAAAAGTTTGTGGCAAATTCTTTAGAAACACGAAAATTGAAGGAGGTAAAAATGGTAAATAATACCGGATTTGGGACTAAAAGAGAAATTACTGGCAGCCTAAAAGGTAGGAAATCTACATGTATTAAAGTAGGAGATTAACATCTCTGAGATAAAACACACTGATAGCATCAGCAGTGTCTTTTTACACAGCAAATATATATTGCTACATTATACACAAGGTTGTTTACAAATACATGTACGTTATCAAAGCTTGTCTCTGTCAACTAAGAGTCCATGGTTTTTATAAGCTTTTCAACCTCCTGTAGTGGTGGTTATCTCAACTGTCCACAACCATGGTAAAAAAATAACATAACACTATTGTGTTATGTGTTCATTGAGTTGGTGAACTAAGAGTCCGGAAAATCCCGCAGCTATTTATATCCGTGCCATCTCGGTTGAAATAAGATTGTCAAGAGATCGTCACCCCGGAAGTCAATTGTTCTAACTACAACAGTTTTAATGTTGTAGATAGAACAATTAATTCTGGCGCGAGATGTCACATGGGCTTTCATTTTACTTGTTTAATGTACTGTTTGGATTTTTAAAGTGTCATACTGTGCATTAAGTATTTAGAAGTGGAGGCAAGTTAGGCAGACAGTAGAGAGAGGTAGACAGACATACAGACTTGTATACATGGTCTCATAAACACGAGTGAAAATCACAAAAATGTTCAGTTCATTTCAGCATTTCTTTTATTTTTTGTAATTTTTTTTTTTTTAAACTTCATTTTATTCATTTTTTTTCAGTTTATTACAATAAAAAGAGATCAGAAAAAGAAAAACAAAAAAACATTATTCAACAGATTTTCATCTTGTTTGAAGCTTTGATAAGTCATTGTAATCAGTAGCATGGACATGTAGTTTCATAAATCATTATATTTAGTAACATTTACATTTATTTCACAAATCATCCTTTAGTAACATGGACATTTTTTTAAAGAAATGTCAATTTCAGTTGAGACTTACATTTATTTCACAAATCATCCTTTAGTAACATGGACATTTTTAAAAAAAATGTTAATTTCAGTTCAAGACTGTCATTATTCCTGACAGACATAAGTGAACAAAGGAGTAAAATTTGAACTCCTCAATAAATCAACAAATACCAAATTACATGTACATACTTGGTGTTTGTGGATACCAATATGTTTCTAGCTTTGTTTACAAAGGACATATGGAAAGAAGGAGGGAGGGAAAGATAGAACAAAAGAACAAAACAACAACAAATTCCTACTTTATTTATACATGTAGTATGCTATTAATTATTATCCAAGAGGGGAATTTCTGAAATCAAACCAGGTAACATTTATATTGTATACATGCATATGCTCTGTACATAGGTTCTATATTTGAGTTATACATATAATATACAAATATAGCCCGGTGCAATCAAAAATCTCTTATTGTAACTAGTAAGTTTCTGTCTGACTACATCATTACATTTAACCCTTTGAACCTTGGTCACCAGTGCCTGAAAAACTCCTGTCCCTGGCCTTCTGGACTAAGAACCTACATTTCTCATTTCATACTTCATATCTTTTGTAAACACTAGACCCGAACCCGATCAAGGGCTCAGACACCGGATATTAAATGTATCAGCCCGGTCTATGGGGCTGTGGACGACACCAGAGAATTTGTCTGGTGTACTGGGCTGTAAGGTTCACTGGGTTAATGCAGTTGGTTTCTGCTATTTAACTGATAATAAAGATAGACACTTGATACAGAAATGATAGAGAACGTGTGTGGCAGCCCACATACATGTAAACTTACTGAAACAATATATCATGTATAATTCAATTAGACACCCCCCCCCCCCCCGATTTAATTTATCGTAGCAACAAGAAAAATAAAGAGGGTTACTACAATTATAAATTCCTTACGACCACCCAATTCAATGACCCCATTACGTCCCTCTCAATTCAATACCATCAAATGTGCACACAGATCTACATGTTTTAGGAAACTGAACAACCATCAGCCAAACTCCACGTTTGTCGACTACAAGAGGTAGATCAATAGGCAAGCATTGAAAAGGAGGAAAAACCCACTTTTTCTTTTGTGTTCAAACATGAATGACGGAAAACTGAAAATTTTATCATATGATGAATTCTTTTTATCTTCCAGTTTTCATTCATTTGTTTTAGTTTGATAATTTTTCGCTATTTTTGTTTACTTTTCCATTATTCCATTTACAGAAAGTGATTTTTTCTCCTTGATGTTTTTCTCACACTTCTTGTACTTGGCAAAGGGAAATAAACTTAGCTTGGGTGGTGGTATCATTCATCATGTGACCTCGTGGTTGTGACCACTGGACAGTGCAGAAATTTCTGACCTCAGAGGCTGAGAACCCATACCCATATAAACAATAACATGTACATCTATTATATAAATATATACATGTACATTGTACATAAGTTTTGTTACTGGTCAATCAAATTTTGTGGGATCAGTGAAACTGGTCTTTTGCACCACCTTTCCTCCGAAACTCTATACATGTCATGCAAAGAAACCATATTTGCAGAATTGCTAATTATGCCCTCGCTTATTCTTGCTAAGCAGTTTGCACGTACTCAGTAACACTAGCATAAAGAAATCTTATAAACTATAACGTACATTGTATTTGTATCATACATGTATTTATATCTGGCTTTTTTTTTTTTTTAAATTACTCTTTGTCCTATAGAAAAAAAAAAAAAAAAGTGCTATTTAATACAGTAAGCTCCAGCACCATTCACATGGAATGATTATGTATTATTTGCACAAAAAAAAAAAAAGAAGTTACCAAGGACACTGTAGTCTAATGACTAACCAGTAACAGAGAAATTACACAGAATTAGTTCACCAGCCAGCAAAATGCAGGTATCCACGAGAAAAAAGAAAAACCCACAATATTTTGGCTGATTTGATGAAAATTAACAGCCACTGACATAACGTGAGAAAACAAGAGAGAAACTCATGAATATCAAGCGTTGCAGCAACTGCTGATACCTGCAGCATTGAGCAGGCAGTTTTTGGCACCCTCTACTTATATATATATATATAAAGATGAATAAAATAGGCCTACATGTACCAGGTTCAGACGTACAGTATTAAATTTAACTACCAGTGAAAAGGAATGAAGGACCAATGGGAGATCATTGTGCTCAGTCCTGTTACTTCCCTTTACCAGACAAAAGAGGGATTGAACAGTGTAAAGAGAGAGAGAGAGAGAGAGAGAGAGAGAGAGAGAGAGAGAGAGAGAGAGAGAGAGAGAGAGAGAGAGAG